>MKEJ01053085.1:0-13161 GCA_001753735.1 Embelia ribes | reverse complement strand
AAAAAAAAAGTGAAACTAATACAATGAGACCTAGGAAGTAGAAGGGTAAGAAAATTCCTTGGGTAAATTTAATTAAATTTTAAAAGAATATTTCTCAAACTCCCAATATGTAGTAAATGCTTAAAACTATTTGGTTTCTTGAGAGAATAATATCTATTTTTATATAAAATAAAAAAGCGCAATTCATCCCAACAAGCCAACAATACAAAGACAGCCAACAGTCTCTGGTTGGCGCGTGGACTCCCATCCAAGGGCCAAAACTTAGCAGCTGGGCCCCTGCTTCGTTGGCACACACAACTCCACGATAATAATTTGGATAAATTACACATTTCACCCGCATGGTTTCTGATTTTTACAATTTCAGAATATCCCCAAGATTATTGAAATTACACTATCCACCATAAGGTTCATACATTTATTGCACTATAATCCCCAATTTTGTTGACACAAAGTGTAAATCAGCTTAAATGCCATAAATAACCTCTAGAATTTCCAAAATACTCCTTGAAGCATCCAATTTTCTACTTTTTAACATTACGAAACAGTAGCTAGATTGTTTAATTATATATAAGTAAAATATTCTTCTAAAATATGATGGACATTCTCTAATTTTTCTAATTATTAGCTTAAAAAATTAATAAAATAAGGCATAAAAGTGATAGCAACATGGTATTCCAGCATATAAGTTAAACTTGTACGACAATTTGGGAAAAGGTATAATTTCAAATATATCGAGGTCAGTATAATATACCCTAATAATTTTACTACTACCGTACCCCCATTACATTACAATACACTCACTCCATTCCCCTAATCAATATCTCTCTCTCTCTCACTCTCTGTCTCTGTGTGTGTGTGTGTGTATACAAAAAATGGTTAAAAGTCAAACCCAATCTTGCTTATTGTGATTGTTTCATTATTTAAGTAATGTGACTATAATTACTGATACACAGTAATATTTCCTTTTTAATAGAAATTAATACTTTTTTTCTATGGATTGTTAGCTCTATATTCACCATCATCATATTAGAATTTTATTGTCTAGCTAATGGGAAGATTATATTCGTTATTTGTCTGATTATTACTATGTGAAATTGTTGCACATTAGCAGTTCAAACAAGATGGACACAGGATTATTGTAAGTGTATATTGAGATGGATGTGCGTGAAAATTAGGAAAGATAATATTAGAAATGAAGAGATTCGGGACGATAAAAAAGCGTATGTTTGATGATGATGATGATGATTAGCAGTTAAAAGTGAGCATGGATTATCGTAATTTGGCATATGTGACCATGTCAGATCATTCTTCGGGCATGTTTGTTATTCTTGTATAAAAAAATTAGAAATTCAATTAATCTTCTACTCTGTCTTATCAACATTTATCTTTATGCTTTTTGGTTATGCTATTTACTGGACTGGTGATGTTATGCCTTTTGTATTTTCTTTGATGTTGTTTTTCTTAAATGCATAAAAGCTTTTATAATTTCAAGAGACACACAATTTTTAGCTTTTTACAACTTACTTAAAAATGCATATGCGTTTGATTCGGAGAGTGGTTAACTATGTTCAACTATAAATTTCTTGCATGATGGGTTTAAGCATATGTTTGGTTTTGCTTTAGGAGTTTTTAGTTTCTTTCCTGGTTTTTTTCTCTAATTTTGGATTTGATAAACTTTGGAAGTTCTGAAACTTACTTTTTTTTTTCTCATGCCATTTTGATTCTTGTACTAAAAGAGTTAGAATCAGAAAAGTCAATTCTCTGCAGGTTTCTAAAGCTGTGGTGTTATCTACAAACATCATTACGGCAGCACTTCTGTTTCCAAACTGAGAAATTAGATTTTGGAAACATTACCACATAGCCAAAATGATTCATTTGTGTATTTCAGCCCGTCCTTTTAGGCCTTTTGGCATTTCTTAAGTATCGTAATATATTCAAGTCGATAATTGTATCTTCGCGAGTAAGTAGTTTCATCTTAACTATTTAGATGACCTTCTAGAGTTACTTCTATTTGGGTATGAACTGAATTCTTCTATTGGCATGACATTGCAATTACAGCGTTTTCATCATTCACATGTCGATTTTTATATTCTCAATTTTGTTTAATTATCCTTTTTTTGAATTGTTTCAGAGGTTCTTTTTTGGCGGAAGATTGGTCTTTGGTCCAGATGTAGCATCTCTAATTCTCTCGACCTTCCTAATTGCTGGCCCAGCAGTAGCTTTTTCTGTAAAAATCTACTACAACATCATTAATAACAAAGTAAAACATCATAATGCTTGGTATACCGTGATGGCAGTTGGATTAGCCCTTTCCGTTTTTGTAAGAAAACTATGCAACTCTTAACTTCCAGCAATTGCAATATGTCATTGTCAAAATGGAAAACAATAATGGAGAAGATAGTTAATATCCTATGCTGAAACTTTTTTTTTTTTTTATATAAGCCTTTTGTAGGATCTAAGTATACCTCATAAATATTTATATTGACTATAAATAACAAAATCAGTTTGTTTTCAAACCATTGCAGGATGTGATCTTTCTCTTTGTGACATCTTGTAGAGATCCTGGAATAATCCCTAGAAACTCAAAGCCTCCCGAAACAGATTTATCCTCGGACATGGCTACCCCTTCGATGGAGTGGATTAACGGTAGAACCCCTCACTTGAGACTCCCTCGAACAAAGGACACAATCGTAAATGGTCATACGGTTAAACTCAAGTACTGCGACACTTGCTTGCTTTACCGTCCTCCTCGTGCCTCTCACTGCTCTATCTGCAACAATTGTGTTCAGAGATTTGATCATCACTGTCCTTGGGTTGGCCAATGCATTGGAGTTGTAAGTAAACTGTTGATGAAATAACTTTGATTTGTGAAAGCCATCTTCTGGTTTAGAAAATAGTTTTAGGACAGTTTTAGGAGACAATACTTTATGGAAATTTACCTGTTTTGAAGATATCGAGAAGTTGCTTTTGTTAGTTCTAACTTATAAGGAAAACTTGAAATAATTTGTAAATAAAGGCTCTCTTAAAGTTTGTGAAAATAGGAATAATTGATTTTCACAGGTGGTAATTCATGGTCAGTTGTCACACTTCATTATCCTGTTTTTGGTAACTTAATCGATCCAAACCTTTTAATAATATAATATACCTTTTTCTTTCTTCAATCAAGGGGAAATAGTTACTTTGAGATAAAGATTGTCTTAATTTAGAATCGTAAATGGAGTTTTTGGGTCCTAAGGACTGTCTAGAAAGATATTATGGCATTATCTTGATTCTTGAGTGCCTGCATTAGACGTGGATTTATGCACCTATTTTTGAATCTTGTGTTACTTTCTAAAATCAGGCTAATAATTTTTTACAAGGAACAAATTATCTGTCGGAACCGATTGTGGAGTTTATTCATGCCAAAATGTAACTGTGATGTGAAATGAGAAATGTCAAGGTTACAACACATAAAAGCCAAAAGATTATTGGGGAATTAAATTACCTTTCTTACCGATGTAGTAGAAATTGCGAGTTTTAGAATTAAGGATTGTGTCCCCTGGTGTTATTAAAAGCTCTCCAAGCTTTCATCTAAGCTCTCAGGGGAAGTGAGGTGAGGTGGGGCCAATGCGCCTTATCTGGGTACGGACGAGAGACATTATTAAACCGTGCCTAGGCAAGTGCCTTTAGCTAAGACACTAGCGCTTAAGGGGCTAAGGCGAGCGCCTCACGTAAATCGTGCTATTTTCCTATTTCTTTATTCCATCTTTGTGTTATATATTGTTTTTATGATACATCATATTATCCTCATCACTTATTATTACTTACCAAAGGAAAGTATCAATAGTACAAACTACAAAAACTTCGCATAATATGTCAATAAGTTATCACCAATTCCCCACATGTATAACAAAAATTTATACTTCCAAATTCGCAAGAAAAAAATCAAGAATTTTATGAGATAATGCATTTTTAATTAAAAATTAATTAGTGCCTAGCATTTCGTGGGCTACCGCCTTGGATGGCACCTAGCCCATCAAATTGTTTGTGTTTACTAACAGGGCATTTCCTTGTTGATTTGGATGCAGCGGAACTATCGGCTCTTCTACATGTTCATACTAACATCCACGGTGTTGTGCATATTCGTCTTTGTGTTCTCTTGGATTAATATCATTCAACACAAGGGCGGGATCTTGAAGGCTATGTCGCAGGATGTCGTGTCAGATTTTCTCATAGTGTACTCTTTCATAGCTGTTTGGTTTGTGGGTGGGCTCACAGGATTCCATTTTTATCTAATTTGCACAAACCAGGTGACTTTATTTTCTTCTTATTATTATGTAATCTATTGTGTGATTACTAATCCTCTAAAGATTAAAGTTTTAAAAAACGATAGACAGTTGTTTTTGTTGTTCAATATTTTGCATTTGTAAATTGAAATAACAGGAAAATTATGGATTTCAAAGAGGTCATTGTTTCTAGTTTCAGAAAATCCAATAACAGATTCTTTTATTTCTATTAACCGTATCAATCAAATGAATATGTATACACTAAACCCTGTGATTTTTGCTTTTTGCGCAGACAACCTATGAAAATTTTCGCTACCGATATGACAAGAAGGAAAACCCATATCACAAAGGGACCTTCAACAACCTCAAAGAGATATTCTTTTCCAGAATTCAGCCTTCACTGAATGATTTCCGAGCATTTGCACAACAAGAAGAAATTACGGCGGTTGAGTCCACACCTCCAAACCTTGCGGGAGATATTGATCGCTCAAAGGAGAAGATCGATATCGAAATGGGGGCTAAGCTTGGTGAAGAGAGTACCTTATCACTTCCCGAAATTTTGAGGAACTTCAGTTTCGATGACATGGATGATGATTTAAGGAGCAAGGATGGAAGTCGAAGAAATGATTCTGGATTGTTCTTTAGCATTGGCGAACTAGATAGGGGCTCTACTAGAGGCTCCACGGCTGAGGTTGAGTCTCATGTTGGGGTTAAGTACGATGAAGGGGTTGTGTCATTCGAAAATATGATGAATCCGAGTTGTGATAGTGGAGCAACAGAAGAAGTGGCTGATGAATCTAGCCAAATAACTAAATCAGACCAAAACTAGAGGTATCGCTCTTCGATATGTAAAATTATGTGCTTCAGTATAGTCGCTTTGCTTTTGTTTGTGTTGGCAGAGTTTCTCTCGAGGTCTTTGTGATGGCCAGCCACCAAAACCAGTCACATCGCAATCATACAAACACTTTGAACCGGATCCAATAGAATTCTGAAGTTAACCGTGATTAGGTGAGAATGGTACTAGATGGGTGACCTCCGGGGAAATCCTCGTGTTGCACCCTGTGAATAGCGGGCTTTGGCAAGAATAGTACTAGGATGGTTAGCCTCCTGGGAAGTCCTCAAATTACGTGCACCATTTTACCGACCCCAAATTCTTGGAATTAAAGCTTGATTGAAGAGTAAGAAGAAGAAGAAGTACACTAATTTTCCGATAGAGCCATATATTAAGTATTTATTTGATTATTCATAATATCACCGCTTCCTGTTTTCCTAATATTTTTAAGGTCATTTTTCCCTGTTCCATTTCCAGTATCATTTCTGCTTCTGTTTCTCAGTCTGGCAATTATGGATCTACCCTGCTAAGGACTAAAGACCACAACAACTTGTCCCCCATCTGTCTAACTGAGGAATAATTCTAATTCCTGATGTGAAAACTGTTACGTAGGTCATTATCCAATCTTGAAGTTCCTCCTAAGCAAGAGACAGCTGTTACCAGGGGAAAAAGGAAGGTTAACTTGAAGATACTGGTGAAAATCTATTGTAATAGTCTAGTGTCGTAACAACTTCTAGAACAAAAAAAGAAAAAAAAGAAGCGAGTACCAAAGGATCTACCACTTTTAAGGACTGAAGACCACAACTTCACCACTATCTGACTAACTGAGGAACAATCCTAATTCCTAATGAGAAAAATGTTGCTATAATCAAATCTTGGAATTTCTCCTCAGCAAGAGACAGCTAATACCAGGGGAAAAAGGAAGGTTAATCCAAAGATACTCATGAACATCTATTATAATAGTCTACTGCCATAACAATTATCAAGTCGGATACAGGTGTGAATCCATATAATGGCAAACCAACTTCTACTATCATAAATGACAAGATCAAAATCATCACCATCTCTGCTCTTATGAACCATAAATGAGAACCCAATGCTCACAGTTTACTCAGCAAAACCAAAATATTAAATATCTATGGAATTATATGAGTAACAAACCACCTGAAACTGCATAATGGCTTAGAACCAAATCAAACAAATTATATACGAATGAACTGCAACAAATTCAAAGACAGAAAAATGAAGAGTCGTATCTACCATTATTTTAAGCCAACAACTTGCAGTATAATTTTCCTAAATAGATCATATTTCATAGCTAATTGACAGCTAACCATGCACATCCCAGATAAATGGACAGCCAATAAGCTATGAAAAGTTGCAACAGGAGTTTTCAATCTGATGTAACTGAGCCTTTTAACCCCTTTGAGTTTCTAAACTACTACTTTTCATTCCATTGGCAATAGTTACCACTCCAATGAATTCGCCATGTCAGTGTTTCATAGCAAGCAGTCGGAAGTTCTAAAATACTGAATCATTCTAGCCATTATCCCTAGTAATTGCCAATCCATTTCTTATGCCTAATCATACCCAATATCATAAATTATAGCATCACGTATTAAAGTACAATCACACTCTCTCATACTTCCAACACAAGGGGAAACAAAACTGTATTTGTAACTGCCTGAGCCTCCACATGGTACAATAGTGTCAGCTTTGGGCGCAGTTATCCATGCAATTCTAAAACTTCTCAAGGGTCACAAATCCTAGAATGCTCCAGCACAATCACGCTTAAATAATAGTGCCAACCATATTCGTTATCCATATGAATTCAAAACACATCGTACTAATACATATATACCACATCTATATCCCACACCCAGGCGATGCAGGACGAGTGGTTGCCATCCTCGCCAATACAATAGCTTGCCCATCGTGACAGTCTGTCAATGTGATAGCTCGCCCAACATTCCTCTGCCCGCCCACACATGACCGCCAGACCAGACACGACACTACTCATCTACAATCACTTCAATTTTTCCACAAACATTTCACTACTTGGTCTTATCTGCTCTATTATTTCGAGAAATTAGACATACACAAACATAATTTGACGAATATAACCACACAAAATCAAATAAATAACAAATAAATACACCTGCTCAATGTCCCTTTCAGCTGGACCCCCGGCCCTGCTATTCTCCGCAGCCATATAGTATCTATCTCGAAAACCTAAAAAAAGTCTCAACTCCCGCTCATCAATTCCTTCGGCTAAACTAACAAAACAAGTCCAATCCGCGAACTGTGAGCTCAAATTCGCCCCTTAGCGATCCACTCGATCAGCAGTGATACGTATATCGACGTATATATACAAATTAACAATGTAATTGAACAGCTTCACAATCACAGTCACTATTAGGTTATCGATGTGGACAAAAACTTTACTGATATCGATGATTGAGCTGAGCTGGAGAGAGAGAGAGAGAGAGATTGGGGACTTGGGATCAAGGGGAAAAGTGTAGGGGGAGAAGAGAATCTTCGATCTGGTGAAATCAGCACCAGAGCTCAGATGAATATAGAGACAGATATAGATTATAGGGCGAGAGAGATACAGAGAGAAAGAGAGAGAGTCAGGGTGTGGTGGACTCCAAAAGAGTATAAAAATCGGGTGTGTCTCACTGGCTATTTGCCTAACCTGACCCAACCGAAATAACAATAACCCCAAAATAATAAGTTTCTAAACATTAGTACTATTATAATTCTATTTATTGTTTTTCGGTGATCTGTTTCAACAAAACTAATTTTAAAATAAGGTAGACACTCGTTATTTTTATTCTAAATTTCAGACATTAATTTATATTTTAGGATTTCAGTATAAATTTATAATCTAAGGAAGAAAACAATAGAGTGGTGGGAATACTCTTACAATGATTTTTTTTTTTTTTTGGATCAATTTCTTATCCATTTTTCGAAAAAATGAAAGGCGGAATGCATTTGAAATACGATACACATACTGTTTATTATGTGTCGAGAGTTTACAGATGTCCACATGGTTAAATCATGTGCATGATTCTTGATCAAGGAAAGAACAATAACAAGTTGAAAGTAAAACACACAAACCGAATTTTCGACTTATGTCAGATTGGGTTACATCGTGTTTACCACTTAGCAAAGTCCATAGTCTTAATAAACTAGTATGAAGTTAGTGTAGGTTGTATGCAAAATATTTTATTTTTAAATTGTTAATTTCAATTTTTCATGATGTTATTTTCATTTTTTATTTTTTTTTGCATTTTTTTTAGTTTTATATTTATTTTATAATGACTTTTTTTAAGAGTAGGAGATGAATAAATTTAATAAAAAATTTCCTACCCATGAGACAAAGGAGTTAATTGTTTTTAGAAACATTGGACAAAAAATTAATTATTTTTAATTTTGTATTATTTTTAATCAATTTATATTTAATTACACTTAGAGTAATTCTATTATGTTAATAATTCCACATGAAATAATTTAATTTTAATATGTTTAATTTTTTAAGAAGTTTAGGTTTGACGAAATTCTAATATGATAAGTTTATTATTTAAAACTTATTAATTTATGGAAAATGTATCAATAATTATATGGATACTTGCTAAGAATATATCGAAAATTGTTGAATGACAACTTTTTATATAATTCTCCAACTTAAATAAACTTCATCTTTTTTGTTTTCCTATAAATTTGTTCAAATATATATTTTAATGATAACTAAAATAGATAATTAATTTTATTAATTCTCATTTGATATGTTAATTATCTTTCAAAGTTGTGTAAAGTTTCAAATTAGCTTGAAGAAGGAAATTGGAACAAAATCGAGCTCAAAAATAGAAAACATAAGCCAACAGTTGATTGTCAGGAGCCTAACATCCGACGATCAAACCGTCTGCCGACGGTTTAGAGGTTGACAGCCGACGGACGCGTGACAGCCGATGGTCAGCCCTTCAACAGCCGACGAACGTATGCTGAATATCAAGGATTTTGGTTTTTGCCATCATTCGAGATTGAACTGCCTTAACTTGCACCAAGCTCAAACACTATAAATAGAGAATGATGAAGAGAGTTTTTTATTATTAAAAGCAACAATCATCTATCTACTTCTCTCTCTTATTTGCTTTCATACTTTAGCTTCAAAAGCCTTGTACTTTCACTTCCAATTATATGCTCATAGGCTTTCTTAGCTCTTGATAAATAGCTCAAAGTGGTATTCATTTTGAAGTATTGTATTATAACTTGAGGGGTTGTATAAAGTAGAGAAAGGCTAGCATTTGAAGAGCAAGCATTTGGTGTAAACAATTTTGAGTAAATGAAACCTAAAGAAATGCTTGGGAGGGTGGACGTAGGGGATCAACTGATATTTGGCCGAACCACTATAAAACTTTATTTACAATTTCTTCCCTTATCTTTTACTTTTATTTATTGGGTATATTATATTCATTCGTGTTTTAATTTTTTATAATTTCTTTAAAAAAACAATTCACCTCCCATATTGTTTGCTTAAGGGATAACAAGCGGTATCGGAGTAAAGTCTCTTATTTTTAAAACTTAACAGTTTTTGAGCAAAAATCCATAACAAACATGATACCTACTTTTGTTCAAGAAAAAAACTCTATTTTCAAACCTCCATTTTTTGACGGATCAAATTATGCCTATTGAAAAAAAGCATATGGAAAATTTTCTATGTTAAAGGGATATGGAGGAATGGAAAGTTATTAAAAAGGGGTATATTTTTTTTAAGAAAAATGGTTCCATAGTTGAAATTGAAACATGGATGATACAAAGGCCAAGTCCTATTCCCAAAATTGCAAAGTCATGAACTCTTTAATATGTATTTTTTCTTAAAAAGAGTTCAACAACATTTCTTCTTGTCAAATGGCAAAGGAAATTTAGGATAGGCTTGAAACCATGCACGAGGGGACTAGTCTTATAAAAGAATCCAAAAGAAGCATACTATCCCATCAATATGAAATGTTTCATATGCTAAAAAACAAAACTATTCCCCTCAAACATGAAAGATTTGTTAAGATTATTAATTTTTTAAAATGTCTAGGAAATGAATATTCTAACAAAGAAATGTGCATGAAAGTATTATGCAATCTACGTCGCAGCTGGCTCCCCAAAGTCACTGCACTCATTGAGGCATAAGACTTTGAGACATACATTCTTTAGCCACCTACGAAATCAACCTTGAAGGGTTGAAAAATGAAGAGGGAAAACAAAGAAGAAAAAGGAACGAGGAATCACCTTAAAAAACACCTCACTAAAAGAAAGTGATGAGGAATCAAGTGAAGATGAAATGACTCTCCTTGCCAAAAAATTCAGCAAGTTCTTGAAATTCAAAAAGAAATGAGGAAGACGCTTTCAAAATATGGGTAAAGGCGAAACAAGCAAAAGCTGCATCAAATGCTGCAACTGTAATAAGCTAGGCCATATCATGCCAGACCATATCATGGTAGATTGTCCCACAAAAATTGAAGAAAGAAAGAAAGACAGAAAAAATATCAAAAGAAGAATAACGCAATGGTTGTCGCATGGGGAAGTAGTGACGAGGAATCAAACTCTAACGAAGAGCAAGAAGTTGCCAACTTCTGTCTAATAGGCATCAATGATAAATCCGACGAGGTATTATCTTTCCCCCCTATGAATTTATGATTCATAGCAATGAAATTAAAGATACCTTTAAAGCATTGTATAACGAGTTTTTAAAACTTATAAAGGCTCATAAGACTTTGAAAAAAAAATGGTCAGTCAGATTGATACTGCCTTAGATGAATCTTTGTAAAATAAGATTGACATCCTTACAAGAGAAAAAGAAAATTTATTGAATGAAAACAAACTCTGGAAAATAAAAGTTGAGGATGTAAATCTTACTTTGTCAAAATTTACAAAAAGAAAAGAAACGCTTGATAGAATTTTGGGTTAGCAAAGAGATTTTTACGATAAAACTAGCCTAGGTTATAGAGGTCTTCAAAAGCATTCAAGAGATATGAAAATGCCTTTACAAAAGTATCTTATCCTCCTATACATACACGATATATGCACAACAATAGGTATGGACACATATCTTAAAGATGTCCTTATAGGTATAGAATAAGTTCTATAAATTTGAAATGGGTTGTCAAAGACCCTGAAATCTCTAATACTCAAGGATCCAAAATGACATAGGGTATTATACTTCTGTTCATATTTTGTAGGTTTATTTAAAGTAAAAATAAATGGTGATAAGTGGTCCCTCGATAGTGGACGTTCAAGACATATGATAGGAGATATGTCAAAATTCGCAACTCTTGAACTAAAGAATAAAGGAAGTGTCACATTTGGAAACAACGGTAAAGGCAAAATTTTCAGTATTGGAAGTATTGGTATGCCCCCTGACCTATGTGTTGAAAATATATTATTTGTAAAAGGACTTAATTATAACTTTCTTAGTATTAGTCCGCTTATGACAAAGAGTTTAAAGTTATTTTTGATAAAACTCACAACTCCATTACTAGCCAAGATGAGTCAAAAATATTTTTATTTGAAAAAGTCTAGAAAATGACTACATGCTAGATTTCTCCAATACTAAAAACTCGAGTACTACATGTCTTGCTACTGTAAGTGATAATAGTTGGCTTTGACATCGTAGACTAACTCTTGTTCATATTGATCTTATCTCAAAACTTACTAAAAAAGATTTAGTAATTAGTCCACCTAAGAATGATTACATAAAGGATAAATTGTGTCATATTTATCAATTAGGTAAACAAAATAAAATCTTTTTCCACGCCAAAAATGTAGATTTACTAAAGATGATATGAACTAATACATATGGATTTATTTGTACCTTAAAGAACTATTAATATTAAAGGAAGATCATACTGTTTAGTATTAGTACATGATTTCAGTAGATATACTTGGGTAATTTTTATTTTTAACAAAAATGAGGCATTCGATGAATTTACGAGACTTTGTAGAAATCTTCAAAATAAAAAGAGCCTTAAAATTAAAAGTATTCAATCAGACCATGGAAAAAAATTTGAAAACACTTCTTTCAACCTATTTTGTAATATAAATGGTATTGATCACAACTTTTCTGCCCCCAGAACTCCCCAACTAAATAGGTTGGTTGAAAGAAAAAATCGTTCTTTAGAAGAAATGACTCGCACTTTACTTTATAAAAACAGTTTACCTAAATGTTTTTGGACTGAAGTAATTAATATTGCTTGTTATGTAATGAATCGGGTTATGATTAGGCCAATACTAAAGAAAACACCATATGAGCTATTGAATGAACGAAAGCTAAATATAAGTCATTTATGAGCTTTTGGCTATAGATGTTATGCTTTGAATAATGGTAAGGATAATCCTGAAAAAATTTGATATTAAATCTGATAAAGCCATATTCGTAGGATATTCCTTAAATAGCAAGACAAATAAGGTTTTTAATAAAAGAACTTTACTTGTTGAGAAATATGTTCATGTTGCATTTGATGAAAATATTCATGTGATTTCTCGTATTACTAATGATGATGATGATGATGTAGTGGAAAATATTTTTCAAAAATAAAGTTCCCAAGTTGATCAGTTCAAAGAAGAAGTTTCAATTGAGCAAGGACAAAAAGATTTTCAAACTCCTCCCAGTAGTCATGATGATATTCCAAAGGAATATTGAGACGCCACACATCATCCACAAGACTTTATTATAGGTAATACAGGTGAAGGGGTAAGAACTCACTCTTCTATAAATAATCTAGTAAATCATTTTGCATTCTTATCTCAACTAGATTCTAAAAATTTCAGTGAAGCCAAAAATGATGAAAGTAGGATTGTGGCTATGTAAAAGGAACTAAATCAATTTGAAAGAAATAATGTTTGGTCATTAATTCCTCCTCCAAAATATTATTTAGTTATTGGTACAAAATAGATGAATATGGTGTAGTCATAGGAAACTTTCATTAAAAGAGCGGTTTAGTAAATTTATTTTGGAAGGAATGGTTTTAAACTAAGAGCTCTTGATACAACTCTTTTCATTAAAAGAAATAA
>MKEJ01053080.1:0-11206 GCA_001753735.1 Embelia ribes | reverse complement strand
AATTTTATACTCATGAGTTACAAAAGGTTAGAGATATAAATATTCAACATATACGTTATCAGGATAATCTGACAGATCTATTTACTAAGTCGCTTCCATTATCAACATTTCAGAAATTGGTATTCAATATAGAATTGCAAAAATTTCAAAATGTGGAAAAAGAACCGAGTGTTCAAATAAGAGGGAGACAACATTTAAATATCGAATAAGGCTTTATCATTTAAAGGGGAATGTTATAAATAATTATTTTTCATTGTGCCTGATACAATCATAAGGCTAAATCATTAAATGAAAATATTATATGTAATGCAAGCGCTGACGCACATATGGTCCCATAATTTATCATTACCCATTCCTTGTTTTCCCATTTTTCCCTATAAATTGAGTCATTGTTTTACACATTAAACAAAAAATGAAGCAAAAACTAAATACTTAGAGAGGAAATGAAGAGTGAGAAAAAGTAAGGGTGTATTCTAAATATTTTATCTTCTAATATTCTAAATTTCTATAACAAAAATAAATACATATCGATTCTGCCGTATATTAAGCTTATGTTTAACTCTAAATTAAATTTAAGATTGGATCACGTAATTCTCATATCTCTATTTAAATTTTATGCTATTTCTTTTTAGTATTAATATATATTTTACAACATTATCAATTATTTTTGTGACGCAGAAAGAAATAAGATGCCAAGTTACCAAATTTGACAATTCTTACAAGCATAAACTGACCTTTTTATGGGAAAAGTTTGAGTAAAAATGATGAATGCATATATAGGACAAATAGATATTGTAATATATTATTGATTCTCCTAAATATAATAATATTTTATTTAAAATTCCTCATTTAACATGTTTCAGATAAGGATGTCATTTTAGACTTAAATTTTACCTCTATCACATTAAAAAAAATTCATTTGCAATTGTTTGACTCAAAAGAATACAAATGTAAGTAAACGTCTTAGAAATAAGAAATAGTATTAGAAGTTTTTCTAATAGAGAATAGGATTCAATGGATTTATCTTTCGTATGGTATTCAAACTCCTATACGAACTTTTATATATGTAGTTTTCCATTGTGGTAATCAATTACCCTTTCAAATAATATTTTACTATTGAAAGCAATTATATATAAATTGGATAGAAGTAGGTTCTATTCTGCAAGGTTGATTAATAGAAGTAGGTTTTATTCTGCAAGGTTGATTAATTTTTAAATTAGCAATGAAAATTAAATATATAAATTTCAAAAAAAAAATTATTGCCGAGTTGGAGTGTGTGGGAAGTCTATAGGCATTCAAACTATTAATTTTTAAATCAATAATTAAGATTAAATGTATGAATTTAAAAAAAAATTAATTTTAAAATTTTAAAATATAAATACACAAAACTGAAAATACCCAATATATATGTGAGGCAGCCTCCTATTCGGATATAATTATGTTCTTAGACAAGATTATTGTTGACGAATTCAAAATAGGCGTCCTTTTCCCATTGTCTGAAAAAGCAGAAAACAAGTAACAACGTTCACTTCCACCCATGTTGTTTTTTGGTTCCCATTTATTCCCATCTGTGCTCTGTTGACCAGTCAACTCTCACGGCCCGACTAACGCCGTCTGTCCCCCCCTTCCACGTCAACAACCACCGTCAAACAGGCTCTTTCGCCGTCATCACACACGCATGTTAAATAAATTATAAAACCTTATTTATCCCATCGTCTCCACATCCAACTCTCTCTCTCTCTCTCTCTCTCTCTCACACACACACACACACACACATACACATACACATACACACATACAAACTTACACAAAGACTTACAACCCCACATTTTACTATAAAAGTTGGGACAAACGTCACTCACGGTCTGTATAAAAATCATACGTCTACATCGTAGATCCTATACTATAATCTATCCCCCACAATACTTACTATAGGTAAATTATAGTGTATCCCTTATCAGGTTTTTTGGCTTTCACGATAAGTCACCGAGTCCTCTCCTTGCTTTATTTTCTCACTGTATAAAAATTGATATGGTCCCGAAAAGAAATAGAAAATGACTAAAAACCCACAATGTATGCAACTCACATATAAATGTCATTTTCAATAATATATTTCAAATCTCACAAAGCCCACTTTTTCATTGCAAGTCTCACTTTTTGAAAATTAGATTTTCAAAATCCCACTTTTCCCCACAATTACTCACTTTTAAAAATTACATTTCAAAACCCACATTTTCTTACTTTGATAAATCGACATCAAAACCCACTTTTACATAATCATAATCATGTTATGCAAATGTACTCACAATATGAAATAAAAATATCTCGTTAAATATTCTATAATGAATCCCACATAATATATCAATGCTCACTATCATCATATGGATACATCTTCATGTATAGTGCTTGAAATTCTCACATAATCATAAAAATCTCACAATCATGAAATAAAATAAGTCCCATGTATAAATGTCTCATGTATGTCTCATATACCCGCATCATTACTCACTAACATGAAATAAAATACATTTTGAATAAATATTTCATGTAAAAAACCACATAATTACACATTACTTACATTCATGAATCCACATACATCTCTATATGTAACTCGTCTAATTTTCACATATCACATGATTCTCACCCCATGAAATTAAATACGTCTCTAAAAAATTTCATATTTTTCCCATATAAATTTCATCTCCTCATACTTTCATTATATTTATACTACTAACTCATATGAATTGATATAAATAATACCCACTAGAAAGCGAGTAACATAACCCTAATCACCCCCATTAAGTTCTAGCCCAAACTCACACATACATTCCTATTTTGCCAACTACTCGTACCTCAAGGCGCTTTATGAACCTCCACGCAAACTCATGTCATAAAGCTCCAAATCACCATCAATCTTGACTTCAGGTTTGATCTATCAAACGATAACGAATCATTATGAGTTTATGGACAAAAATATTTTATAAATCATAGAGTGTGATTATCAACTTTATTTCAACATCCATACCTAGCACACAAATCTAAGTATTTAGGAACGAGCGAAATAGGAAGAGAAACTTACATCAATATATAGTCTAGGTGTTCGGTAGTCCAAATATGCTACTCGTTTACAGATTTGAGCTCCCGAGCTAGATGATTTCTCTCTCAAAAGCTCACCCTCTCCATTTCGTCACTTCTCTCCTCTCATTGATATTCACCACTAGAAAAGGCCAATAATATATCTCACATACTTGAAATGGCTGAAAAGCGAATCTGGGTCCTATTACCTATGCCATTTGAACAACAGATTGGGTACTGTTTGACGGTACTGCTGTTTAAACAACATTCTTGCACCATTCGAACGGCACACCTAGAATGCAGAATTTCCAGAATTTCCAGAATTCTGCAGAATTTCTCCAAGGCTCTCCCATGACAAATTCAACCACAACTCTTGCCCTATGTCCTCACACCAATATCCGCATTCTTACTTCATTCTCATACATATCATCACACTAACTCCAATACTCGTTCAAGTCCCCCCTTTAACTCACAATTCTCACTATATTCTCACTCCAACTCTCGAGTCTCATAAGTCTCACAATATACTCATGACAATAATAATGCTCACAATTGTACTCACTATGTTAACCACAAAATGACGCACCAATACTCACTATACTCACTAAGACATCTAAGGTGGATTCAACACTTAAAATGCATAACGACTAATCTCATAAGCCATAAGTCTCCATATAATACTCATGACACCATACTATGGCCTCGCCATTAATGTAATAATAATATTGTAATGAGATATATAATATTATTAAATGCAAAAAATTTACCCACAATTTCCGGGACATTACAGAACCTATGAGAAATGACTCGTGAATGGAACTAACTTGTAGGAAAAATCACAGACGTATAAGAAAATATGCCTAGCCCTGTGAATGATATTAGTAAAATACCTTAACCTTAGAGGAAAATAATAATTAATAATGATTTATTATGAAGTTACGAACAATTTGAATCGAATTACATGTGCAGACCCCGAAGATGGCTTGATCGGACAAACATGGGAATAAGAACGACTTTTGGACAAGGATCGGGTACATAACCTAGCGTGGAGTTTTATGAAAGAATCCCCTATACCGATGAAAAAATCTAGAGAAATTTTGGGCTAGAAAATGTGGGACAGATAAGTAGCGAGGCAACAATAGAATTGAGATGAGGATAACTACTCGACAACGAGAAGAAATGGTGAGGTGAAGCATGAGGTGTTGGCGGAATTTGGCCATATTTGACACCTAACCGTGACTTAAAAGAACAATTGATGTACCTAAATGTAATCTTAGTAACTTAGTGTATGGTGGATAGAATGGTTAAATGATGCGATACCTAATGGGGATAAGTTGTAATAGTATTAACGAGAATAAATAATAAGATATGACCTAAGCATATGTAGGTGTATCTAATAAGTAGTGTGCATTGCATAGTATGCATTTGAATTTGGAAAATCACAACTGTGAGTAAAAAGAAACATGGTAAATCATTACGAGTAAATAAGATGATCTAAAATATGTGTAGCGTAAAGCGTGAGAATTGCATAAGTGATTATGTGAAAGCGAAGAGTGCAAAAAGCGTGACATATGGACGTAAATGAGTCTGGTCGTAAACGCATAAGAATTCGAGTTGGGGAAATTAAAAATGACAATTTGAGATTGGTGTTTAGTGATAATAATAGTCGGGCGGGTCACTTTGTGAAAATAAACCCATTGCACTCGGCACAATACCGTTTAAGTCACATGCGTGAATTTGACTGTGGAAGAGCACCTTTCTCAAAATCTTTATGCATAAAGTCTCGGGTGAGGCATTTCTAGAGTTTGGCATGCAAAATATTTTCCCCAATGCGAAATATTTTCCTCAACCCGTCATTTAGGGCCTAATGTGTCTAGATGTGATAAGTGTGCGAATGCGGTAATGCGACGTGATGTGATGAGAAATAATGCAGCATGACGACCAGAAAAGATGTGATTAAGTAGATAATATAAGTTGGTGTATTTTTTGAAAAAGATGCATTTTGAGATTTTTAAAATTATGTGGCTCCTTTTAAATACTTTGTGAAATTTCATTTTGAATCGATAAGCGTATTACTTTAACTCAGAAAATATTCTAACCGTCTATTTTGTTTCTAGTGTGGAAACTTAGAAGATAGAAGAATAGGTATCCGACCATCATCACATAGATCGTGAAAGAGTTTGTGAAATATGGAGGAAGACGTAGAGATATTCTAGCCCAGTGCAATGGCGGTGTCAAGGGTTTGTAGAGTGCGTTGGTGAAAAAAAGTTGTGGCCTTACCGACCTTAGATGTAAATATCTCCTTGTACAGTGGTAGTGATGTAAATAAGCTAGGTTTTCCCTTTTTACGGAGTGATATGATGTGTGTAAAATCTCACGTGCTAGGTTTTCGAGATCTAGGGCATGACATAATCGTTGTGGGATTTTATTTATCAATTGTAATTGTAATAATTTATTATAATAGATAATAACCGAAGAGATTATAAAAAAAATGATAATAACGGGAGATAACTATTGGGTTTGGATAAAACTTGTTTCTCCGCATGGTTTATTTTTACTTGTTTCCCGTATTCTGCTCACATTTGTTTTCCTAATATTAACGATCTTGTGCAAGATGCCGGATATTAAGGTTTTTAATTGTTTATACTTTTATCAAAATAATACTTTTTCCTTAGTAATCTAGTATCGAAAAAGTTATCACCGTTACAACTATAACCAAATTGTTGTTAGTGATGGGTAATTGAGTGATGTAGAATGTCAATTTTTTCTTCCTATATTGACTTGGACCAAGTCCATAACCCAATTTGCAAGTGCTTGTTGAGCAACTTAAACCAAAAGAAGACTATCAATGAGTCAACCAGAAAGCGATAGTATTGACTCAAAGCATTTATATGGCACAAAATACTTTTTTGATGAACAAGTATTCCATCCACAATGGCATGATAACAAACTAACAATATTATCAAACTAGTGGTATTTTCGTAACATCTGATCTTATTATAGTAAATTGCTAAATTTCAATTATTGGCCAAATTTGTTTATGCTTAATAGAACCGTAAATCAAAACACACCATTTTGTTTTGCTTAACAAATCAAGGAAAGGACACAATCAGCCAAACACCAAATTATTTCTCAACATGTTTCCAGGCTTAGAGGGCACTGGGATCTGGAACCGCATAAGTCAACAATTCTTCATCATTTGCAAAAATTGCCATCTCCTCTTCCGGGAGATTCACCCAAGCTTCAATCCCCGTGCCATCTCTCGTGTCTATCAAGATTATGACATAGGGCATAGGGTTGTGGGTAGCTACCCATATCGGCTTTCCCCAACCAAAATCAGCTTCATAGAATGGGAACTTGGACCAACTTGAGATGGTAAAAGCATTTTTAACATCGGGTTGGGGCATCAGCTCCATCATCTTCTCGCCGATCCCCATAAACCTCTCCATAAACTGTTGCGGATCAAAGTTCTTCGCATATGCAGAGTATATGCCACCAGCCTCTTTTAGGGATTATGCTGGTTCTTACGGATTGCTTGCCAAGAAGAATTGCTAATTTTGGAAATTCGGCCTAGAATATTTTGTGACAAAGTGTGTGAATCTTTACCAGCTTAATCAATCCCATTGGTTTTGACATTGAATCATGAAGGTTAAATCTACCTTCGTGTATTGAGTTGGACCAAGTCCAGTAACTTGCTAAAAACTAATTTTTAGTTATTCTATTGCACATGCAACATTTATCGTTTCTCTGTCTAGAACGCTACTATACCCCTTTGATTTCTCCAATTCGCAAGTAGGGATAGACAAGAGTCGAGTATCTAATGAGTAATTCGAACACGACTACTCAACTCCGACTCAAATGCTTGAGGTGTCAACTGTGAGTATGCTTTTATACTAGAGTAAATTCAAGTATTAAGATACTCTGCTTGTATGGACTCGCCAATAGCTCGAATAAAATTAAAATGTAAAAATATTTCTATTATATTATATTATATATATATATATTAATCAAAATGAAGGAAAAAAGGAATTTTGAGTCTATCTAGACTTGAGATAGAGTCTAGACTTAAAATTAAATTCGAGTGAAGCTCGTGCTCGAGTAGGATTAATTCGAGTTGAGTCGAATTTGAATGTATCTGATACTCAGCTTGAAATAGTATATCAGGAACTGCCATAATACAAATTATTTGCAAAAATTTTTATGCATAAAAGACCTACATTTTAAAACATGTCATTTTATTTTCTTAACAAATTATGAAAAGCTGGACACAACCAGATCATTAACCAAACGCAAATTACTTCTCAACGTGAGGCTTAGAGAGCACTGGTATCCAGAGCCGCATAAGTCAGCAATTCTTCATCATTTGCAAAAATTGCCATCTCCTCTTCCGGGAGATTCACCCAAGCTTCAATCCCCGTGCCATCTCTCGTGTCTATCAAGATTATGACATAGGGCATAGGGTTGTGTGTAGCTACCCATATCGGCTTTCCCCAACCAAAATCAGCTTCATAGAATGGGAACTTGGACCAACTTGAGATGGTAAAAGCATTTTTAATATGGGGCTGGGGCATCAGCTCCATCATCTTCTCGCCGATCCCCATAAACCTCTCCATAAACTGTTGCGGATCAAAGTTCTTCGCATATGCATTGTTAGTCTCCTTGACCTGTTCCCTGTAGAGGCTGATCAAGTGGGGCAACTCTATATCCCCACTATCATTTGGTACTATCTGGGATTCAACCAAGTTCCCAATAGTCTGGTCACATATGGGCGGTGGCAGCCTCCTGCGAATATTAATAGGTGTGATCAGCACTGAAGACACAGCTGAACCACCAGCTCTTTTTATCGCCATTTTCGTTCCGATCCGCCATATAAAGTTCACAATTGTCTCCATCCGTGAGGTCTTCTGAATAGTTTCGTTAATTGCAGTTTCTTGAAGGGCAGCAATTTTTGGTCCTGTAAACACAAATCTCTTAGTTTTGTCATTGATTTTGGCTACTTCGCCAACTTCCTCCCCTGAGAAGTAAAGTTCTTCAACGGCCGGGAAAAGTTGGGATCCACTAAAATCAGGATTTTCGACCTTATCAGACTTTCCAATCGCAGTATCAGCCCAAGCATTTATGATGTAGTTAAAAGTAGCTGCATCGGATACCTTGTGGGAAAAGTTCATCCCAATAGCCAACCCTCCGCACTTGAAGAAGCTAGCTTGAACCATGAGAAGAGGGCGCGTACCCACATCCCAGAAATCCTTGGGAATGAGCTGTAGGAACATTTCCGGATTAGGATTCTCGAGATAGTCCAAGAGGGTGCAACCCACCCGAGCTTCAATAAATTCAGCACCATCGTCTTCTTCAAAACTCACACTAAGTTGGTCCCTAATTCTGCCCACGAAAGGGTCAAAGCGTGTCAAGACTTCGACGAGGGATGATTTCAGGGAATGAGTCCTTTTTGCGATGACATGTTCGAGATCGTCGGTCGAGGAATTTTGGTAAAAGAAGTACAATTTGTTATAGACAGGGGGAGAAACTTGGTCCATAATAGAAAGGTTGAAAGTTTTGGGAGTGGGGGAAGAAGCCTTGATGGTTTCTTTGGCAACGATTTCGGTCTTCATTTTGTTGGATTTTGGTTCTCTTTTTTTTGCTCTATTTCGTTTTTGGTGGCTCACGACTTGTTTAGAGGAATGGTTACGCTTTTATAGAGGTGAGTGGTGTGGTTGATATTTGAAAACATAAGTCGCTTAGAATCTTAGTCCTTAAAATAATATGAATCTATATGATAATTTTCCACTTGATGTTTATTCACACGGTTCTAGTATCAGTCAACAAAAAGCAACTTCTCATCAAATATCAATTATCTTTCTACCTGTTTAACAATTAATAATTAAGGTTTTTTGTGTTTGTCAAGTTAAATTTCCGAAATAAAACTCTTTATGTGGAAAAAATGTATCTATTTTTTTATTTTCTCTCATTTTTAGGCGTTTGTTTGTATTCTCAATTATCTTCAAAAAATTATCTCCCACATTGATTAAGCATGTAATATTTTAATTCATGAGAATTTCTCAAACAGCAAGATCGATGGTTTTATTAATCTTACACTATTGAGAGACTTCAACTTGTTGTATGAAATGAAATATCGGGATCCACAACGAAATAAGAGTTAAAGAGATAAGTTTAGAAGCAAGTTTGGTAATTCAAGAAAAAAAATTTATTTGACGACAAATAGAAATATCAAGAAGTGTCCAGAAAGTGAAGAAAAATGGTGATATTTCAAATATCATCTGTTACCGCTATGTAACATCATTATGTAACAGTTTTGGATGACGTTGCTACTGTTACAGATCGATATATCGGTGAGTGTGAAATTATTGTCTGTATTAGCGGAAACCATTACATATCGGCCGTTACGGAATCGTATTGGTCGGTATCTGTCACGTCCCGTAATTCGTGACTCGAGAATGTGAAAATAAAAGAACAAAATACGATAACTAATAAAACCAATTTTCTGATTACACATTCATCCTGCCATAAACATACATAATATGACTCCCGAATAAAGTCTCCAAAATCTGTATATGTATAAACATACAGCTTCACTACAAATAACTGTAAACCACCTGTTTACATATACAACTTCAAGCTGTAGGCTTGACAAAATAATAATAATAGGGAAAGTATAAGTATGTTCTCCAACTCATATACAAGAGCCAGAACATACATATACTTTCGTACAACATCATCACTAAATCAGAGTGCACTGCTAAATTCAAAATATATAATCATCATGTATGATACAAAAATAGCCTAAAGTGACAAAATATACCCTCGCAAGTAGCTCCAAAGTCTAGCAATTGAGTCCTGAGCCAAACTCCGGACCTATATAATTATATGATTATGTATATTAGGAAAAAGAAAATGTATGGTCAGAAATTAACAAAATAATAAATTTGACAGTAAGCAGTAAATAACATGTATTTATCAAGAAAAATGAACATAATCATTTTATAATTTATTACCACTTAAGTAAGGGTGTAACACATACTACCATTGCCTACAAAGTAATCATCTGTATCCGAGAACATAATTCGTCTAGGCCTACTACATAAAGAGGTCACATATAAAATTATACGAGACTAAACTAGTCTATAGTAACGACAAATTTGTTGCACTTATGCATACGAGACTTATCTCGTTTACTACGACTACGAATCAATTCACTTATGCATACGAGACTTACCTCGTTTACTATGACTACGAATTAATGCACTTATGCATCTGCAAATGGGGTGTACCTTATACCCGAGACGATTTAACGTCTCTGACAACTGAACGTCCTTCTATGATCTGCCACGATGAAACGATAACAAAATCATAGGTTATGCCATGACAAAATGATAGAGTAAATCTTGGTCACGCTATGACGTAACGATAACGTAAAACATGGAATTTCCCTTCTTAAAAATGTCTCATTTACTTAAAAATGGGGGGTGTCCCTTATACCCCTATTTCTTAAAATAAATCGGGCATTTCGTATTACTCTGGGTAACTTCTTAAAATAAATCGGGCATTTCGTATTACTCTGGGTAACTTATTCCCATATACTTAAAATTGTAGCGTGTATACTTATGAATATGAATGATGCGCCAAATGCCTTATGATCATGCTACGCCATATGCCTTACTTAACATAAATGCCACGATAAAACGGTGACATGTATAGGCATCATACTTACTTATATAATTGCCACAACAACGTGGCCTACTTTTGATTATAAAGTATAACAAAATGTATGAGAATAACAAAAAAACTAGGCTTGAACAATATACACGCGTCTTATATTTGTTCATAAACATGCTACGAATACTTATACATAAGATGCTCCCGATACTTATCATACATCGCCACTGATACTTCTTAGCTTACTTACATTGAAATGCATACTTATACTCTTACTATATTGCATACCATTATACATATATGTCACGATGTAATATGACCTTGCTAAACTATGAAAATACCTCATTGAGTACTTGCATACGTCTTTCAAATATTTACATACATCCTCCAAATACTTACATACATTTCTCAAAATGCTTACATAAAAGCATGTCTCCACATAGGTGACCTATATTACCTA
>MKEJ01053079.1:0-18018 GCA_001753735.1 Embelia ribes | reverse complement strand
TGATCTATTTAGTTTCAGCATTATTTTCATAATTTTACTTCAATATATATTGTGTATTTCATGTAGTGATTTCTCTTTTACAACGAATTTATTTGTGTAAAAAAATGTCGGAAATATGATGGTTTTCTTTCTTAGACATGATAAATCATTACACAAATTTTTTCATGATTCGCTTTTGTAGTTGGCGAAGAAAGTTAAAAATTCTTCACCCCATTGACTTCCCCTTGCATACTCGAGTGTGTTCTACCAATATATATTTGTGTAGTTTGTTTTTCCGAAAACGTACATTCATCTATATGAAATAAACATGAGAAATTATTATTATGTCCATTAAATGAATTTATATCAAACTTATATGCACCTAAGAAGAATATAAAATTTCTACTTATTTTGAAAATTAAAGACCGGGTGACAAATAAAAATTAAAACAAAAACTAACCAATAAATTATTTCATGAAATATCAAAAGTAGTAACACGAATTGAATGACGGTTCAAACAATGCGCGGGGGTTTCACATCAATTAAAGAGCAGAATCCATAGACCAAAGAGTCCTCAAATTGCAATTATTAAATAATGGACTGCAAAACTAATCTCATTCCCTACTAACTATAATTAAATTATTAAATTAAAATATACAAAATTTAATTTCGAGTTGAAGGATGATCAGACGAAGGTTACGGGGCACGCTTGATACACAAAATGAGCGAGGAAGACATTGATTCTTACATGTTAACATGGAAAGGTCGGACCCCAAAATCACCTTAAAAAACATAAGCAACTTTAAAATTAGTAAGCATGTTAATTTGTCGCAAGCAAACCCTTGAGTGACAATCAAATTATATTGAAAGTAAGTATTGCCTTCAATAACTTATCCAAGCATAACACTAACCAAACTAGGTATCAAAATTAAAAAAATTTCAACATTCACCAAACTAGATAAGTAGGAAAAAGGCTACTAGCTACAATAAGAAAATGAAAGAACCATCCAAAACCTCGCTACAAATCCATCCCAAACATAAATCACATTATAGACACACCTGTTTATTCTACATCATACAAAATCAAACCAGATTTTCCATTCAACCAAGAAAGTATCAAAAGCAAAAGCACTTGCCAAACTAGGTATCAAAAGTAAAAAATTTCCACATATACCAAACTAGATCTCTAAATAACAAGCGAACAAAAGAACCATACAACACCCCGGTAAATATCCCAAAACCAAATTTTCTATTTAACCAAGAAACTACTGCCTTTAATAATTTATCCCAACACAAGTCTTGCCAAACTAGGTATCAAAAAGTAAAAAATTCAGCATTTACCAAACTAACTAGCTCTCTAACTCCTCAAATATATAGGAAAATAGCTACTGCATATAAATAAAAAGAAAATATGCCAAACTTAAATCATATTATCGATACCATTTTATTTTACATCATAGAAGAAATGGACCCGATTTTCAGCATTTACCAAACCAGGTCTCAAACGCCTCAAATATAAAGAATAATAGCTACTAGACAATAATTTACCCCCAAAAATGTGGAGACCAAGTGTAATTTTGGGGGAATATATACATTCCAGTCTCCAAAAGCTGCTTGCAATTTTAATGTGTAATAATAGTTAAACCTCCCAAACATCTAATTTTTATCCAAACAAAAAATACCAAATATCAAATCTCCTTCATCCTGTTGCTTTATTCCTCTTTCTAAATTTTCATAAAGGACCCTCCAATTCTTTCTAAATTTTTCGACACATTTCATATTCTCAGCACAACAAAACCAGCAAATTAGACTTAAAACTTTAAAATAATAATCAATTTAAACATATAAAACTAACGTCTTCGAGATTCAAACACACACATAAAGATCCCCTCATCAGAACATTCATTAAATAAAAACACAAAACAGATTATAATAAAACCGCAATTTTTAGTGGGTTGCCTACGCATCCTGCACCACTCGATTAGCCCTTCATGGCAGCAAAAAGCCAAAAAAAAAAAAAAGAATTTTTTAATAAAAATTTTAAAAATGGTTTTGCTATTTTGTGTAAAATTTTATTTTTGTACCTAAAAAGAGTACCTTTTGTTCAGTACGAGTTTGAATTTGTTAATGAACACTTTATTTCTTTTTTATTTATGTATATAAGTCGAATTAATCAATCAAACAGTTTAGCAAAATAGCATTGACTTCCATCTACGATATAATTGTCAAATAATAAACCACAACTAGCAAGTGTATCGAATAATTATATCATTGTATAATATATTCATCTTAATATTATTATTATTAAATAATTAAATTATTAAAAATGCATTATTCTTGTGAAAGAACAAGTTTATTTTTTCATTTGTTAGACTCAATATGAAATATGTGTGTTTATGTATGTAAGCTTACTATTCTAATTTGAAATATATATACATAAATACATGATCAAAAGTAAATGAGATGAGCCTGAATTCTTAATTAACTGAGTTGAGAATTGTTCAGATTTGGTTCATTTATTATATAAATGAGACTAAGCTGATTCTTTAACCCAAATTTATTAATGAACTTCTCAATTTATTTGCTTTCCTATTAGCAATTGCATTAATGAGTTTTCTAATGTACGTTCGGTAGTTTGTCACATCCAAAAAGCACTGCATCGTATTTTTATTTTAAAATGGTCGATTAGTTACAAATTAAATGCACTACTGTAATTATTTTCTAAAACTACGAGGAATAATAATAACATAAAAGTATAGTAAAACCAAAGTTAATATTTTTTGAATAATTCAAAGTTTTAATAGATTAGTTTTTATCTATAAATTAAAACTCCGTGCCAATTACCACCCGGTTTACAATGGTAGACCTAGAATTTTTAATTAGGAGAATCGAATCACTTGAGCTATATAAGAGGGGTTTTTTTTGGATGTTGCCCAGTAGAAAAATCTAAATTTTTTAATTTTTTAATGGAAATTTTGGAAAAATTTGGAGGCCAGGATGGCCGTGGCCTCTCATTGCTCCTTCTCGGTCTACAGCTGCCAGGCTGGGAATTTTTTTTTAATATGTTCTACTTATTTTTCTAGGAAATTGTATCATAAAGTATTTGGTAAAAATAATTATAACTGCTTATAATAATTCAATAATTGTTCATATTTTTTCTATCATTACTGATCAAAATAACATAATTATAGTTACTACCTAGTTCACAAAATTCATAACTTATGGCCCACGCTCTCGCTCCAAAATCGCGAATCAGCGAATTTTGGGTGAATTCGCTTGCAATACGTGCTCTATCATGTGGTCAATCCGCAAATTTGCTGAAAAATAAGACAAATTGGTAATTTCTGAAAGTTGTAACGGTCAACTAGCTTTTACAATTACTCTTGCGATTTTTTTCCGTGGGCCCACTGTAAGCCCCTAGTTTCCCATCCCTTTCTTTATTTTTCGCGTGTCAAGAAAGCTTTGCCTTGATAATGTCCCACCCATACATCTCACTCACAACGTTATGGTAAGTAATAATATGTTTATGTTACAAAATATTTGAATAATTTTTCAATAAATTTTAAATGAAATGAACAATAAGATTTTTTTTTAATTTTTTTCTCTTTCTTTTTCTATATGTTTGAACATAATGATATGTTAAAAAATTACCATAGAAAATCAGCTTAATTTTATAGTATTTTATTCATCAACAAATAATAATTATTTTTTATTGGGCACAAATTTTAAGAAAAATAATTAAAAAATAAATTAATTTAATTTAAATGTAATTTAAATAATTGCCCTTACGAATTATTGTTCAATTATTGTCCCTCATGATTAGACAATACACAAAATATAGACGATAATTATTTTTTAACATTAAAAATAAAAATATGTACAATTAGACGATAATTATTTTTTAACATTCAAAATAAAAATATGTACAATTATTTGTGTACTGAATAAATAATCACTAAATCCACAAAATAATTGTTCACCTTTTTTTTTGTCAAAAATTAATTAAATATTTTTTAATTTTATATCGATCAATCATTACAAAATTTGATAATGCTCGCTATTATTTTTTATTAATCAAAAATAACTAGAAAAAAAATTATAAAGATAGATTTTAATTTTTAATTTATTTTTAAAATTTAATATAAAATTCTATGACAATCCAAATTATTAAATTATTATTAAACGGATGAAATATTAGGTGTGTTTTCTTTTGGTTGTTGATAATTTGAAATCAACATAAAAGAAAAGATTGCTCTTTGTCAGCCCTATCCTTTCATAATGAATGTTCTATGCTTGTCATCACTTTTCACGTTTACCAAAAAGAAAAAAAAAAGAAAAACTATTGCAAAACATTTAAACCAGGGGTAATAATGGAAAGCTACCCAGTTTGTATCGTAACGTACACTAACGTTCACATCTTAATTTCGTTCCTTTTAAATCTTATAAGTTGATGTATATTTCTCATTTCACGATTTTTTACAATTTTAAAATATAAAAGAGTCAATGACGCATGGCCAGCAACTTTACATGAGGGATTTGATCTCAATACAATAATTGTTTTTTCTTGTAATGTACAAGAACCTTTTTTTTACGAAAATTTTGTTATAAACTGAGGACAGTTTACTATAATTGTTTTTACTTAAAATAAATTGAAAATACTTGAAGTAATTTGTTTTTAATTTGTAGTAATTGGTTCTCAAATTACAGTTTTCTTGTAAAAAAAATTTAACGAATGATAATTTACTACAATTATTTTCACTTAAAATAAATTGAATATACTTGAAGTAATTGTTTTTAATTTAAATTAATTGGTTTTCAAATTACAATTGTCATGTAAAAAATATTTTGTACTGAGATGACTTCTTCATACGAGATTTTTTTAACTTTTTAATTACGAACATCTAATTTTTTACCAGATTTCAATCATACCTTATCGTTGGCCCCTAAAAGATATGCCATGTTGGATAGATCCGGGAAAGTTGCTTCCACAGTCTCGTTGTAACTAGTTATTCATGGATGTAGCACTTACAAAAGGGATGTATAGAAATTAAATAATTATTTTGGGCTGACTCCAATTAGTGAAAAGTTAAAATTTTAAGGGGAAATAAATGATTTAGATATTTGTAATTAACCCTAATATTGAAAAATATGCGTTAAACTTCAAATGCAAACTTGTAACGCCCCGATATTCCAAACAACGTAGATGTGGTACAAAATGTCTAAATATAAGTCTGGAATACAAAAATACAAACCCAAATGGCCTTATTATCATGTTTTATTACCGTACAATACACGAATACAAATATATTGGCTTATGACCTATATATGTCTAGCAAAAATAAAATTCAAGTATAACAACCGAAGATAGGGATGACAACCATTCTCAAATGAGCTCAATCCCTGGTCCCTATCTCCTGTTTCTGTTTGGCGTTATCATGTAAAAGATAGTGACAAAAATAACAAAGCAGGTACGATTAGAAATGATATCAAATCTATTGAAGATACAACAAAATATATACAACATATATTTTACTATCTGACATAAAAATAAAATATGTTATCTATAAAACATAATATCTCAATAATGTAACAGGTAAAATACAATATGATATTTCACCACCAACATGTGCATATATAAACAATATATATGTGTATGAATCACCAAAACAAAACCAAATGCAAAACAAATGACCTTTACGAGTAAAATCAATGCAAATGAAAGGGTCCGCAAGGACCGAATCACACTTACACATCTAGCTTATGAGGTCATCAATTTGCAACAAAATCTTGGTCATCTAGCTACCAAGACCTATAATATATTTCGGTCATCTAGTCACCAAAGTACAAAACAAACTTTGGTTACCTTGTTACCGGAACTCAAAACAAAACAAAACCTTGGCCACTTAGGTACCAAAGCACAACTGAAAACAAAAATTTGGTCATCTAACTATCAAGGCCTAAACTAAACAAATCCATTTTAAATACCAAGATTACTTTCGTGTAGTTATATCTCTACCCTTATCCAATAGTTTATAAGGCCTAAAATTCACCATTGGATATCTAGCTTTGAAGGTGTAAACCAAACATGATCAATGCTTTTATGATTAAGTTACCTATCATTATATTTTCAGAATTTAGTGTTTTCAGTAGTTTTACTATCTAATATGTCAAATTGGACTCAAATAATGGTCCATAAGGTGACTACTAATTCTACCTAGACCAATAGTTTTTTATTTTGAAAATATATCACAATCTATAAATTCAATTGAACTAAAATTTTCCATTTAGATATATATTTCATTACTTCACAACTTTCATGTTTTAAAAAAAAATAATACAAATCATAGAGGGGCCAAAATAGAGCTTAAAATGTTCAAATTGCAGTAAAATTTCAAAAAGACAAATTAACAATTGCTTTGAATTTTGGCTATATTTCTCAAACTGTAACTCCTATTGGGCTCCAAATTTACAGTTAGAAAGTTATCCCAATTATTTATAACTTTTATGTTTTGAGACAATTTTAATTCAAAACTTAGAGGGATAAAAACAATGACTAAAGTGTTCAAGTCGCACCAAAATTTCAGAAAGACAGATTGATAGTTGTTAGATTTATTGACGATATCTCTTCCACCATAACTCATTTTCAGCCCAAAATTTATAGTTAGAAAAATGTTACAATTATCTATAACTTTCATATTTTGAATATAATTTAATTTGAACCGTAGATGCGCCAAATCAGTAGCCACTATACTCGAATGGCATCAGATTTTCAGTTTTAAAAAAATAAGTGAAACTTCCAAGTTTATCAAGCTCTATTTCAACTTTAAAGGTCTCAAATCTATTTTTGTTTAAAACACTCAATAGTATAGAATATGAACTTCGACGACCAAGTGATTTATTGAAAAGCTTGAAAAAGATCCCAAAAATTACCACTCCAACACGATCCTTTGTGATGAATGAACAAAAATTCCAAAGTTATTAGGTAGATGAACGACCCAACTAATTATTTGTAATATATTATATATATATTTATTTATTTGTTAATAATTTTACAAAACCAACGCACGTTTTTCTAGAGAAAGATTTTCCTAGAACTAATTGAAGACCTCTATTTCTAGAAATAGCATTTTCTTTCACATGGGTCAATAAAGTACTTTTGTTTAAGCGCACAAACATTTTTTATTGCAACACATTGTTAAAGAATATTTTGAGATTATATTTGATTTTGTTTGTTATGAGTATGATTGTTTTGGGAATAATTTGATTAGATTATATTAGTTTATATTTAGATTTAGAGTTGAACTTATTCTCTGTGCATAAGTATCTTTCATTGTACTATAAATACGACAATGAGAATTGTTACTTTTCTCATGTTATATATATTTTGTTATGGTATTAGTGCTTACAATAACTGAGATTTTACCTACAACTTTAGCATAACTTGTTGGCGCCGTCTTCTTTTGTCACCCACTAGGCCTTTGTTTTTATGCTTCTTTTTACCATTTGAATTCATATACTTCGTTTTCTACTTAATAATAAATTTATTATTTTTTCTTATCTATAACATAAATTTCTACTATCCCAAATCTTTATTTTACTATTCCTATTCAAAGTGTGCTTCAATTACTACTTTTCTTTTGGTTTTGATATTAAAAAAAAAATGAGAAGTTGTCTTTGTTCTTATTTTAAAAAATGTTCTTATTTTAAAAAATATTATGGGGAACAATTGAATATCATGTCTCAATTTATTGTAGACATGATTAAATTCTTTTTCTATTTTTCTACAACTATTTTCTGCTAGTTTTTTCTTGTTACTTTATTTGGCTGGATCTACTGTAACTATATAAACTTCTTTTATTTTGTTGTCAGTCTACTATTGGTATCTTACTTCTATTTACTATTACGATCTACCGTTGGCATATTTTTTTATTATTCTATTTGATTGAAGCTATTGTAGCCATCCAAATTAAATTCTTATTTGATATTGTTTTTATTCCTAAATTTATAAATAAATTTTTGAAGCTGGACAATATTTCTCATTCATTCAGTATATCATCGAAATCATTAAATTTTCTACTCTATCATGAATTCCAAAATTGAACAAATTACAAGTAAGGAGTAGCGTAGCAATCCTCAAATATATTCCCTTCAATTCAAATGCTTTATTTTCAATTCAAAATACTTTATCCGTTTAATCCGTTCCAAAAGAGTTTTCTTTAAGTTAAAACTATTTTCCCTCTACTTATTGAAATTTCATTGAATTGAAAAGTCAGTGAATAACATTTGTTTTTATGTCTCATTATCAAATAAAGTATGATAAAATCACTTGAAAATCATTTATCAAGTCAAAACCATTTAGAAGGAAAGTAATAGCATCCTCAGTCTCATATAACAATTTAAATAATGAAATTCACAATGCTACCAACACCAAGGACTATGGATTCAAAATATTATGCGAAAGTAATTCCCCACAGCCATTATTCTATTTAAGAGAATTACTCATGATTAGCCTAGCATCAATAACTTGTACACATTTTCTTAAGTATTCCAGATTAGTTTCTTTTGACTTCTAAAAATACCTTTCTTCACCTTACATGTATAGACATCAAATTTTCATACAAACATTTAATTATACGCTATTAGAGGTTCCCAGCAAAAGGTTGAACCTCATCCATATTCAAATTGTAAGGGAACTTCAATATTTATTTATTAATTCGTAAACTTAATTAGCAGCACCAACATACTAATACAAAATTTCCAATTATTATAAGAGATTGCAGACTAAATCAACCAAAACATGGTATCAAACTGGCAATCAACGGTCCGAGTGAAATTTCAAGTTTAAATATAACCAAATTCAAAGTTATATAAACCTTAATTAAACATGGGTGAAATCGAGTTTATCATACAAGTTCTGAGCCAAGCAAATTCAAATATTTCAATGCCTTCAGATAATTTATGGGGTATTTATTCCAAGCTGTCATCAAGTGACACGCAAATCTAATCAATCAAACTTAGCGAATCATCAGGAATTTAAGTTTTAAAAGAAAAGGAGCAAGTAAATAAAATTAAAATTCAAAACTTTTATAAAAATCCCCCACCTTAAATTGCAATGAACTGCAAGTATGAGCATGAACTGAGTCCTATTTGTCCTCCTTATAATGGTATTTTCGGATTATTTGACGAGGAGATTTTGGTGTAGCAACATATGTATATAAGTATATCAAGAGATTGACTTGGATTAAGATATAATTTGTTATAGAAAACTTTAAATTTCAGATGAGGTTTGATATTTTATCTCAATTTCAATTTGCTCATAACAGAGAGAGAGAGATTTTGAGTGACGAGAAACAAAATGAAAGGCATGAAAGGGGAGAGATAAGAGAGAAAGACTGAGTCAACTCTCTCTCAAGTTTTGAGAATTTTCACTATGATCCCGTAGGTTTTCTAAAGCTAACAGTTAAAGGCTATTTATAGTTCTATTTAGTCTCCAAGTTTTCAAAGTGTAATACTATGATCTAAGTCATAAGTTGGGTTGTGCATGTATGTATATACACACACACATATATATATATATATATCAAACTACACATATCATATGATCTTATACTTACCAATCATATAATATATACTACGCATAACTTAGCTTACACTAATGCATATAGGTGCTATATAGACATAACCGATATAATTGCCAAACTAGATGCAATGAAAGGTCATCTCTAACTGAATATATATACCAACATATGCATCAAGTCATGTACGTCTCTAACACTTACCAAATATATACATTTCATCCATCATATAACTTAACTTACGATTAACGGACTCAACTTGTTAATCGTTCTCCACTTAACAATTCATCTCTTAATAGCGGACAAAACTTAATGGCACTCCTAACTTAGTAGACCCCCTACCCCAGAACTCCTAGGTTTTTTTAACCCGGTTAGCTCTTATACTAACTTTTCACGCTCAGAAATCCGTGACCTGGGGACGTGAGATATAAGAATAGAAATATATAATTATTACATCCTATTTCCATAATACAAATCATCCTACCATAATATACTTAATATGGCTCACGAATACAACCTCCAAAACTTGTATATACATAAACATACAGTTCCACTACGAATAATAGTAATAAGGAAGGTATAAATATGTTCTCCATCTCCCGTACCAGAGTCAGAACATACCGATACTTTAGTATAACACATTGCTAAATCAGAATTGTGCTACTAAATCTAATATATGCAATCATCATGTCTGATACAAAAATAGCCTAAAACTACAAAATGTACCCTTGCAAGTAGCTTCATAGTCTAGCAATCGAGTCATAAGCCAAACTCTAGACCTATATAATTACATAATGATATACAATAGAAAAAAGGAAAATGTATGGGTCAAAAATCAATCAAATGATAAATTTGATAGTAAATGGTAAATAGCATGCATATAACATAAAAAATAAACATAATCATTTTATAATTATTACCACTTAAGTAAGGGTATAACACATACAACCATTACCTATGAAGTAATATCAGTATCGGAGAACATAACTTGTATAAGCCTACTACATAAAAAGGCAACATATATAATTATACGAGACTTAACTCATCCATTCTAACTACAAATCCATGCACTTATACATGTGATACTTATCTCGTTTATTACAACTACAAATCAATGCACTTATACATAAGAGACTTATCTCGTTTACTACAACTACAAATCAATGCACTTATGCATACGGGACGTTTCTTGTTTACTACGGCTATGAATCAATGCACTTATTCATATGCAAATGGGGTATTCCTTATACCCGAGATGATGTAACGTCTCTGATGACTAAACATCCTTTTATAACCCGCTACAACAAAACGATAACGAAGTCATAGGTTACGCCGCGACAAAACGATAGCATAAACCATGGTCACGCCACGATATAATGATAACATAAAACATGAATTTTCCCTTCTTAAAAATGCCACATTTTCTTTAAAATAGGGGGGTGTCCCTTATACCCCTTTTTCTTAAAACGAATCGGGACTTTTATATTGCCCTAGGTAACTTATGCCTATATACTTATAATTGCAGCATGCATGCTTATGAATGTAACATGAATACTTATGTATGTAGCATGAATGCTCATGTTCATGTCATGTTTATGAACAAGAATGATGCACCAAATGCCTTATGATCATGTTGCACCATATGCCTTATTTAAAACAAATGCCACAACAAAATGATGGCTTGGATAGGCATCATACTTACATATTTGCTACGACAAACGTGGCCTACTCTTGATTATAAGGTACAACAAAATGTATAAGTATAACGAGAAAACTAGGCTTGAACAACGTACAAGCATTTTATACTTGTTCGATAAACATGATATGAATATTCATACATAACATGCTCCCGATACTTAATCACATATCACCAACTTATACTTCTTAGCTTACTTACATTGTAATGCATACTTATACGCTTATTATATTGCATAATATCATACATATATGTTACAACATAATGTGACTTTACTTAACTATGGACAAACCTCCTCAAGTACTAGCATGCCTCCTCCGAATACTTACATACATCTCTCGAAATATTTACATAAAAGCATGTCACCACATAGGTGTCCTTTATTATATATAATATAAGAGAATGTATACTTAACTTCATACATGTATTACTGATGCCACATTTAACATAATAAACATAAGGCATCTGGGGAAAGCTAAGTTTATATGTAAATGAACATTACACTTAAAGCTTAAACATGAATGTACATTCTATCTACGCACAAATGTTCAAGCTTATAATATTGTTCATTTATGTCTGTACCTTAATACTTATGCTTCTGAACGTCTAAGCTAATGCCATACTGAGTCATCCCTTTATTAGCTCCTTCTAACGAGCTTTTTACACCATACGGAATGTGATGAACCTATATATATAAGTCATTTACGAAACAGAAGAAATAAATTTGAATAATTTATTTCAACAAAGCTCGACACGGAAATCAAGACAAATTTCACGATAATAGAAATTTATTATACTTACGTCAATACTTATGCCTCGTAATGGTTATAAAAAGGTGTGAAAACCTCGAAGCCAAACAACAAGCAATTCTAGATGATTTTGCCCCCATAAACACCAAAACTTCGGGCCCCAAAATGATCTAGCATACGAAATCGGATTGTATTACACCTACATATAAAAACGATCCATACAAGATAAGGAGTAAGAAAACCAATTTATTTCAACGTACCCGAAAGGCATGAAAATTGAGGGAAAACAAATGAACTCAGGAGAAAGAAAAACGTACACCAAAATAATCTCCCCGAGCCAACAATTTCAAAATTCTACTTTTTGAGCTCGGGCTAACTCCCGAGTTAGATGATTTAGAGCCAAGAAAATAAAATTCCCCTTTTCTCCCTTTGCTCTCTCTCTCTCTCTATCCAGACTTATATAAGAAAAATGTGATGGTGGGAAAAAAGGAGAAGTCAATAACTTAAAATCCAAGTTTGACTAATTGGATCGATCTAACTACAATTAGATCGATCTAACTGTAACTTTAGATTGATCCAAACGTACACCTGGATCGATTGGAGCCACTGGAATTTTTTGTCCAAACACCTTGTGCCAAAATTTTCTAAAAATATTTAGAATCATTCATAGACACTAATGGAAGTATCAAACAACTTTTGGAAGGCATTTGAGTGCCTGGAACTCGACATACACGACTTAACGTGATTGCCGATGAACCCCGGTGAAACCCCCGTAACAACCTCTGAAACCTCTATGAATGGATTCCCACAACTTTGATAAATACCCTATGACTATGAGGTATATGCTAATCTATGAATGCAACACTATGACCACAAATTAAAGTCCCAGACTATAACAGGTATATGCAACTACGTAATGCATACGACATCCACGAATGTAATGAACAACGACTATGAATACAATGAAGAATATAATGTAATGTCTTAGAAATTCCGAGTGAATTTTTCATACTTATAATAATATTATTGTACTACATACATCTTGCATGATTAAACAAGTAATGTAGCCTTATGCATATACTCATTCATGGCCTTAGCATTGGGTATTGTGCATAGATGTTAGTGTGGATATTGTGTTGGGGAATTTGTGAAATTGGTATTGTGAAATGTTAGTATAAATGCCTTAAGTGATATGGAGACATTTGTATTCTAGTATAGTTACGAGATGTAGTGTCGTAGCGAGGTTTAGCACATACATAGTAGTACTCGGATAGCATGCCATGTATTGTAAAGAAGTAGAAGAGTATCATGAAGTGGTTATAAGATTCAAGAGTTGGATTACGTGAAGTGTAGAAGAGTAAATGCAGTGTTTTGTCGAAATTTGTCGGAAGAGGCGTAAAATTGTGTGAAGTGAGTTTTGAGCAATCAAATGATAATCTGAATATGGAATAAAACTTCTATTAGTGTCTAGGAGTGATTTGAGATGTTTTTGGAAATTTTTATACTAAGGTATTTGGATAAAAAATTCTCGCAAGTCCGATTGATCCAAAGGTTATTTGATCAATCCAATAGTTATTAGATCTATCTATCAGCTTTTTATCAGATTTTAAGTAGGGTGAAAGAGAACTATTCCACTATCATTTTCTTCCCAATTTTAGAACATAGAGAGATAGGAGGAGGAGGAAAGGTCCAATAGCATCTAGTTCTTGAGGTCTAATCCTCAAACGAATATCGAATCATGATCACCGAAGTGTGGAGAGCATTTTGAGGTAAATCACGAGTCTCATCTTGCTAGTTCATTTTACCTTATTTTCTATGCTTAGTTGGTACGTAAAATTAAAGTTGATTTTATACATCCTCGTATTTAGTAGACCATCTTTAGTTTAGTAGACCATCTTAAGTTGTAGGTGTAAATTGATTCGAGTTCGATAGATAAATCGAACCTATGGTTAAAAAAGAAGGCGAATTAGGGCAATTTGAGGATTTGCTCTTGCAATTGTTTTAGCTTCGTATAAGGTATGAGTAGATTACAAATAGCAATATAAATTTGAATCTATGTATGTAATCAACATGTAAACATGTCTTGAATTCGTGTTTGGCTTAATGGTTGATATGTGGTATGTATATTATTTTGTGATTGTGAAGCTCATAAAAATGATTTAGACGGGTGACTTTGACGTTATGGAATATATATATCAATTGTGGCATTTATCGTACATGTATATATATTTTGCACGATACATTATAACATGTACATTTCTTTACAATTCATGTTAAATGGCATACATTCATAATATACATTGCTTATGTGTAATTTTTTGACTCAAGAGACATGTAGCGTTGAATACATGGAAAAATTGTGATTGTGATAATTGATAGGAATACCCTCAGAGTATAGGAAAAATGGGAGTTTGTATTATAAAAGGGGAATTATAAGTCATTACTCTATTCAGAACTATGTATCGACATTTTTCATACCTTCGTGACAACTCTGAGCCGGGCCTATAATTTGGAGCACCTCCCGGAGAGGGTCGTCATATGAGCAGGCATTTGTGATTTGTGTAGTTCCTCTATAAACCTTTGTGAGATACTAGTTCCTTACTCATGCGTTGACTCATAGCTTGGCCTTCGAGCTTGCGATTTGTGATTTGTAAGCGGACATTTGTGATTTGTGATTTGTGATTTGTGATTTGTGATTTGTGATTTGTGAGCGGGCTTTGTGACTGGGGTAGGATTTATGCTTAAGTGTTTGTGATTTTATTATTGGAGTATCATGGTGCATTGTACATTCACGAGTTGATTTCTCTATACATTCATGTTGATAAGATGTTCATTTGTAATTATGTGTAATTATGGTTGATGCAAGAGCATGTTATACATTTTGCTTACATCGTAGCTTGTTATTTAGCTTGTTGATTGGTAATCTAATTTGTAGCTTTTCTTTTATATCATACTCCTATATTCATTGATTTGCAGGCTACGATGCAAGTGTTGGGCATTCGTGAATGCTCGAGAACTATGATAGATGATCATGTATAAAGGTTCAATGTAATGGAGATTAGTCATAATTGTATTGTAGTTTAAATGTTATCGTGTTTAGAATTCGGAACATTATGTATATATAAATATTTTCGGACAAGCAACACACTTGCTTTGTATATCGTAGACTTGGAAAATTTACATTTTTGTAGCTATTATATATATGTAATCAGTTGTGGATTTGTGTAGGGAAACACAACTCTGATATATGTAAAATATGGAGATTTTGTGTATTTTGTGATTTTGAGTTGTATTGTGTATCATTTTATGTACTTTGTGCCCCTTTGTGGCTCATGTCTCCCAGTTTATGGGGACTTAGGGTGCGAAATAATATCGTTAAAGGTAATTAATAATATTATCTAATTGCAAAAAAATTATATAAATTTTCGGAACATTAAAAGGGATATTGTTTATTTTTATCTACCCCTTGATCCATTAGAAAGTAAATGTCTACTAAGGGTTACTAGACATGATAATTCTCTTCGGTCAATATTTTTCGGTCAACATTTTTCAAATTTAGGTGATTTCACACATTGAAAAAGCCGGGGATTCTTCATGATTGGTGAGGTTTATTTATTAGCTATATTGTTCTATTATAATAATAGAATAAACGCACGCAGCCTGTGCTTACACGAATTGCATAAAATTATTTATTTTTTAAATTATTGAATCGAACTGTCAATTATGTTATTTTATAATTTTTTGTCATTTTCTTCAGCATTAAATTTGTTCTTGGTTGATTTGATATATAATGATAGTGCAATTTTACTTTTCCACTCTTTCCACAACAATTTTAAAAAATTAATATACATATTTTACTCAAATATTATGAATTTAATATATATATTTTTCATAATATATAAATTTTTATCTGTAAATTGACATTGATATGATAAAAATATAGTATTTCAATATAAATAATTTTGATCATTTTTTTTATTGTAATCTTCAACATTTTGCTCCAATTAGAAGTGATTATGGTATATAATTTATTTGTTTTAAAATAATATTACATTTAGTGAAATTTATTATGATGATATTTTCAAATAAATTAATATTATTTTAATAAATATTATTTTCTAAGAAGTTTTAATTTGATGAAATTGCAATATGATAAGTTTTACTATTCAAACATGTGTCAATTAGTTATGTTTACATTTATCACAAATTAGGAAAGATAGTTGAAGAGATAATTTTTATATAATTTTCCAGCATAAATAATTTTTTTTATCTTTTTTTAATATACGAATATTTACTTGTAAAATTATATTGACATATATAACTTTCGAACATACATACATTTTATTATTTCAAAATAATAATTTTTATCTTTTTATTCCAATGCATAGAGTCATTTTAGTATATTTTTTATAAATTTTTTTATATGTTTGCAAAAAGATTAGATTTATAGGAATTATATTATGGCAATATTTTCAAATAAAATTTATGATTCTTAATCAATTCAATTGTTCAAGAAGTTTAGGTTTGATAAGGTTATATTATGTAAAATTTTATTTTCTAAAAATTATAAATTAAGGGGACACATGTCAGTTAATTATTTAAACACTTTTCACAAATAGATAAAAAACAATAGTTGAATGAACAAAATTTATACAATTCTACAAAATAAATCAAATTTATCTTTTTTTTTAATTATAATTCTTATCTTTTTATTATAATTTATAGAGTCAATTTTATTTTTGTGCTTTAATGTATTAAAAATGAGTATATTTAGAAGAATCTATTATAGTAATTTTTTCAAATATAGTAATATAATTTATTAAATTTTGTTATTCAAGACGTTTAGCATTGGATTCTATTATAATAGGTTTTATAAGTTATGGTTCTTAATGATATTATTTTTGGGGGAAAAAATTATATGGCATCTTTTATTTTAATTTTTCTTATCATTTATCTTATGATTTTAGTTTTTGTGGAATCATATTATAATAATATTTTTAGAAAAATTTTAATTTATTAGATAAATTTTGATTTTGGTGGAAATTCTATTATGATAATATTTATAAAAAAAATTAATAGTAATTATGATAAAATTTTCAAGATTAATTAACTTTGATTTTATGTATATATATATATATATAAAGATAGTGAACATATAATATTTTTCTTTTCTAAATTTTAATTATTAAGTTTAAGGAAACATGTATCAAAAAATATATACAACCACTTGCCAAACAACTATATAGCCACATGTCGCAATTAGAACGAAGAAGAGTCAACTTTAATATTAATAAGAAATATATGAGTTAGTAGATTGTCATGAGTGAAGCTTGTTAAAAAAATTGTGGTATTTTTCATTTTTTCATGCACATTTATTTATAGTTGTTTGTTTTATTTTTTAGTTATACATATCCACATGTTTATGTTTTGTGTTTTTGACTATTGAAGTGGTGGGCTGAATTTGTAACTTTAGTCGGTTGCTGCCGATCATATTCCCAAATTGAAAGGCATTGTGCACACCAAGGAGACGCTTGAGGAACGCTTTACTTTTGAAAACTTGAAGAATATGATGATAAACTTTATAAAATTGATTTTGTACAAACGTCTTCTACTTTCACGGGATATTTTATATTCGATAATAGTATCACATGAATATGAATAAATGATGTATTAACTACAGCGCGTTTCACAAATAAAAAACTAAACCATACGTGAAAAAATAAAGTAAAAAGTACAAAGATTTTTATCTGACAATAGTAAGCTCATATTAGATTCTATGCATTTCCCCTAAAAGGCTCTTTAGCAATATTTTAAAATTCGGATCGGTCATCGACTCGATCAGGGTATCGGGTCATCGGTGGTCGGACCAATGAGTCACTTGTTAAATCATATGCCGGTCTATATTAAGAAATTCTAAAAATTTTTAAAAACTTCATGACATATAAAATTCATACTTAATAAAATTGTAAATAAATTTTTAAATTTTTTTTTTACATTCAATACTGGTGAAGAAGTGTCT
>MKEJ01053077.1:0-20092 GCA_001753735.1 Embelia ribes | reverse complement strand
AAAATAAAAATATATATATTTATTTAAAACCGTAACGTCCAAAACGAAAATCATATGACTGATTTAATTGTCTTGACAGACCTTAGCAGCGGAAACATGGATTTGGTACCAAGTTGCAGTATAGTGCAAAGTCGCGCTTATGTTTATAATAATTCCGCCAGTTGAATCGTCTTTTCCTAGGCCACCTTTCTTAAGATACTTTAATGCTTCATGACACATTATGAATGTGCCTACTGAATCAATATCAATAACTGCAACAGCCAAGTAAACCAAAGGAAATGGAATTATAAACTTCTAAAAGCATTTCCCTCGTAAGAAGGCGTAGAGCTAGTCTAGTTTCACAAGGGAACAGAAAACTTTTCTCATAGTCCATTCACAGAAAAATTTTTGAGGTGATTTCGCTAATTTTGAAGAAAAACGAGAAAATTTTTAGAAACCTAATGACGCTTCCACTTGTTGTTTGTTAATTGATATTGACAAGAGCAAATAATGAAGTGGAAGATAAAATTCCATTGCTCACTTTCTAGCAAACATTTCACGGGAGAACGAATTTTGTATTTGGCAAATATATCATTTATCCATCATGAAGTATGGAGAAATCTGTTGAGTACAGGCGTACTTGAAGTCGACATATTTCTGTAGATTATTCTGTTTTAACTTGTTTGGTAATCAAAATTGACCAATCTCAAGTCAGTTACACATATGAGGTAACGTTTGGAACGTGAACACTGAGAAGTACTACAATGTAGGTACATTTTCTATTAGTTTTCACATACATATATAATACTTAAGCAGCAACGCTACAAGGTTTTTAACATCCTAGATTGAAAATTTTACATAACAACCACGTTTGGAAATCCTCGTGTTGTATATACAGGTCAAGCGTCAAATCACCGCATGAATGTATTGGTACCATAAAAGTGTTACCAACACTATGACAACACTGCCTTCATAATTCTAAAAGCTCTAAAATCCAAATTCAACATACGAACTGTAAATTCATTACAGCATGGAAATATCCTGAATGGATGTCTATGGATTGAGATTGTATCTGGCATCCAAAAGCAAGATATAAAATTCCACACTTCTTTAAAAAATATGAACAGACACTACAAATTCGGGAAATTTATCAACATTCAAACCTGTTCGGAACCCATTAGGTGACAAATCCTCAGCTGGTACAAGAAAATTTCCAGCTGCAGCATTCACAAGAATATCAAGCTTGCCAAATTCCTTGATAGTTTCTTCCAAAACCCTAACTGCATCCTCAGGTTTTCGTACATCTCCTTCAACCCCAATCGCCTAAAACAGCAGTAAAGGTTCAATATGAATCTAGAACAACCTACTAAAAACCACATCCGAAAAATAAAAATGCCAATGAGAAAGGGCCATGCAAGAAAAGGGCAAAAGGCGTAATCTTGGGGGAATGCCATCTTTTAAAAAGCAAAATTTGGCAATTTTGTCAAGTCCAGAAAGATTTAGGCTGACTTGATCAAGAGCCTAAAATGATTCCAATTGCAGGAAAACTTCCTCCAACAATATTAGTTATAATATCAAAAGTTTAGCTTCAAATAATTAAGAAAATCTATCATTGGAGTTTCAAAAGGAAATCTCTTTTCTTGCTGTTTATCTATATTTTTCATATGTTGAACAATCTCTACCTTACCACACAAACTGTTAAAAGATATTTTGGAATTAGACTTGATATTTTTTGTTATGATTATGATTGTTTTTGGGTTAATTTGATTTGATTATATTATTTTGTTCACGTAATTATCCCTCATTGTACTACAAATGTGAGTTCATTGGCTCATCAATAATATATCAATGAGAATGGTTACTTTTCCCCTTTTACATATTTTGCCATGGTATCAAAGCCTACGATCATTGAAATCTGACCAACAATTTTCGCATAGCCTGCGGACGGCATCTTCTTTTGCCGCCCACTATGCCTTTGTTATACTTCCTTTTACCAATTTGAATCCATAACCTTCGTTTTCTACTTAATTTCTAATTTGTTATTTTTTCTTCTTTACAATCTATATTTCTGCTATCCAAAATCCTACTCCTAATTTTACTATTCCTGCACAAATTCTGTTTCAATTGCTACTTTTCTTTGGTTTTGCTATTAAAAAAAATGATAAGAAGTAGTGTTCGTTCTTATTTTAAAAAAATGTTTCGGGAACAATTGAATCTCATGTCTCAATTCATTGCAGACATGATTAAATTCTTTTTCTATTTTTCTACAACAATCTACTACTAGCCTTTTTTTTATTACTTTGTTCGGCTCGATCTACTGTAGCCATATAGAATTCTTTTATTTTGTTGCCACGATCTACTATTGGCATCTTACTTCTACTGACCGCCACGATCTACTATTGGCATATTTTTTATTATTTCGTTTGGCTCGATCTACTGTAGCTATACAGATTAAATTCTTATTTGATGTTACTTTTGTTCCTAAATTCATAAATAAAATTTTGAAGCCAGACAATACTTCTCATTCATTAAGTACATCATCAAAATCATCAAAGGTTCTAATCTATCACGAGTTCCAAAATTGAACAAACTACAAGCAAGGAGGAATGTTGCAATCCGATATCGTTTTATCAATTTGGTTTCAAGATGGGTATTAGATTCTCCATACTCCGTCTTGAAGGGGGTGTTAAAAGATATTTTGGGATTATACTTGATTTTGATTGTTATGGTTAGAATTATTTTTGGGTTAATTTGATTTGATTAGATTAGATTAAGAGTTGATCTTATTCTGTTTACATGATTATCTCTCATTGTACTATAAATACGAGCTTATTGGCTCATCAATTATATATCAATGAGAATTGTTACTTTTCTCATTTTACATATTTTGTCACAAACGCTGTTGAAATAAAATAAAATAAAAAATCAACTTCGATTTCACTCCTTACATAAACTAAGACTGATTGTGAATTGCAGTAGGAAATGGTAAAAGGAAAAACGAAGCTGAACTAAGATAATTACAGTGGAAATATCAAATTTAAATTCAAAGTATTACAGAAACGAACTGCGAATTGTTCTTCCAATTTCTATTTTTCAAATTAAGTGGGAAAATATTGCTCCTGTCCTGTGGCACCAATTTCAAAGAAATTGAGAAATATTTACTACTACTATTTATTATTATTATTTTAATTTTTTTTATGTAATTGGAAATTAATAAAAACTACTAGGACCTGAATGCCTTGAGATCGGAGGGCGGCGACGGCGGAGTCGAGGACGTTCCGGCGGCGGCCCATGATGGCGACGGAGGCTCCGTGCTTGCCCAATTGGAGCGAGATCTCGTACCCGATACCCGACCCGCCACCGGTCAACAGGGCCACTTTGCCTTTTAGTATGTCTCCCTTGAACGGTGACTCCATCTTCTCTCTCTCTCTCTCTCTCTCTCTCGATCTCTCTCGATGCAGTAAAACCCCCGAACGAATCTCCACAACACATTCAAACTTAAACCCTAACCCTTTTCTTTCTCTCTCTCTCTGTCTCTGTCTCTCTCCGAAATGTTCTCTCCGGCGACGAAGAAGTCGAACTACAGCTCTCGCAAAGACCACCACCGCACCAGCAGCCTCCTCTCTCGCGATTCCTCTTCGCCTCTCACTCCGCTGCCGGAGAACAACGCTGCCGCCGCCGCCGCCTCCGACAACCAAGTCCCCAACCGCCCCTCAACTGGCACCCCCGCCCCTTGGACCTCTCGCCTCTCCGTTCTCGCCAGGTATATATATATATATAACACTCCTCGCTACTTATATTCATATATGTATTGTCTGTATATGCATTGCATTGTAGGATTAGAGCTTCGTTTGAGCATATGTTATTTTGGAAAATGGCGTGGACTAGGAATTACATTGGAAATTATATATGATTTATGTTTGTGACTGTATACGTAATACCATTGGATTATAGCTTTGTTTGACCACCTGTTAGCTTGGAAAATGACGTGGACTTGGAATTAGGTGTAGAGATGAGCTGATATGTGTACATGTATACGTAATTGTAAAATTGGGTCTCAAATTGGTGTAGAATTGAAATTAGGTCTCAGATTAGGCGATGCATGTGTTTTTCATATATGTATGCATATATATATATACATAATATATAATTTTGTAACAGTTTATGCATAGTGCTGTAGGATTAGAGCTTCATGTGAGCATTTGGTAGTTCAGAAAATGACCCGGATTTGGGATTAAGTCTAGAAATGAGCTGAGCCAAGCTGGATCTAACTTGTGCAACCTCAAATTGTTTAGGAAGCATTCAATTTATGTATTCATAGCGTATATATATATATATATGAAAAATTAGGTCTCAAGTTGCTTCAGGGTTGAAATTAGGTCCCAAATGAGGTCAGACCTGTGTTGTTCATATACATCTCTGTGTGTTTTATTTATTTTTTTGACACTGTATATGCATGGTACTCTAGGTTTAGAGGCTTAGAGCTTCGTTTGGACATCTGTTAGTTTGGAAAATGACGTGGACTTGGGAATTAGTCTTGGAATGAGTGTTACCTCAACTTGTTTAAGAGTCATTCCATTTTTGTATACATACATATATGTGTGGGTGTGTGTAATTTGGTCTCAAGTCGACATTACGCCTCACAATAAGTGAGACATATCTTGCTTACGGTACTACTTTGTAACACTGAATAAGCTTATACGGTCCATGAGTAGGATTAGAGCGTAACTTTTGAACATCTGGTGAGTTGGAAAAATGCAGTTGTATCGGAATTAGGTCTTATAAGGAGCTGATTTAAGCTGCGGCTTCTGTTGGTCGAGCTCGGGTTGAGGCCTTATTTCTCTGTTGTATATGCATTATATGCTCGTAGAGTTTCGTTTGAACATTTGACAAGTTTGTAATAATGCAGTCAGTTTGAAATTTGGTCTTAATTTGAGCTGAGACCTGACCTTTTCAAGTTCGGGTTATGAGATTATGAAGCTTTATTTTTCCGGTGTGTCCACGATATAATTTTGTAGAACTTCCTCTGAGCATGTTATGGGTTTGAAAGTTTGCAGTGGACTTGAAATTAGGTCTTGATTTGACCTGGGACCGGACCTGACCTTTTAAGCTTGGGGCATATGGTTATGAGCCTTTATTATTCCGGTTTATACATACTACATGTTTCTAGAGCTTCGTATGAACATTTGATGATTGGAGAAAAAAAGAGAGGTACTTATTTCAACTGCGAATGGCCCGCAACAGCTGTTGGATCTGGTGCATGTGGCATGTTGTGCATGTGTACAACACGTATGTAAAGTACGCGACGAATCCAAAGGCTGCCGCCCACTAGATGTGATTGCAGCTAGCACTTTCCCTAAGAAAATGTTGTCGTTTCAAGATTAGGTCTTGATTTGACTGAGGCCCGTCCTTTTGAATCTCAGATCATGTGATCATGAAGTGTTAATTTTCAGTGAGTAACGCAGGATTATAGCTTAGTATGAGCATTTGATGGGTTAGGAAAATGCGGTGGACTCGAAATTAGATTTGCACATGAGCTGTTGAGATTGTCGTTCAAGATTTGTAGTTTACTAAGCCATATTTTTCAGGTGTATTGGCATCTATATTGGCCAAGAGTAACGTTGGATTATAGCTTAATGTGATAATTTAACAAATTCGAGAAAAAATGCGATGGGAATTGAAATTAGGTCTCTGAATGAGCTGAGACCTATGTTGTTCAACCTCATCTAGTGTGCTTATGAAGTCTTATTTTACTGGTCCATGTGCATCTATGTTGACTGCTAGTATTGCAGGAATAGAACTTAATTTGAGCAGTTGACGTGTTTGAGATATGCAGTGGACTTGAAATTTGTTTATTTATTTATTTAAACCAATGGGGTTTGGTCCGAGTGGAAGAAGCTCGGGCCGCTTAAGTTGAGGCCTCAAGTTTGAATCTCCATAGATGTAGCAACCTTCTTGGGAGAGGTCCCCGCTACGACGCCCGACCGTACCTCAGAGGATTAGTCTTGGGTCGCAAAAAGGCCTGGGGATACATTGGGAAACCAAAAACAAAAAAAGGATTTTGGTTTTTTGTAGGAACTGAGCCAAGCAGAGGCTTTAGTTGGCCAACCTCGGTTAATCAAGCTTCATATTCTGTTATGACTCGGGGCAAGTTTAGACAAGCCATTTAGAAGCATGAAAATGTTAATAAACTGTTCCTCATTAGTGTTGTCAAATTGCATACCTTAACGAGACTATATGTCTATATCATCAAATGAAGTAAGATTTGCACTAGATATGCTGACAATCTGAAATGCAGTATATGTGGAAATTGTCTATATCTGATGCATATAAAACTGTTTTTTAGGGTTTTTAGTTATTTCTGGATTCTCTGAGAAAATCTCTTCCATCTTCAACTTGATTACAGAAAGTTTCTAACAAATAATTATTATAATTATATGGTAGATCAAAGGGGGAGGAAAAGACAGCAAGTCATAAATGCTCAGTAACAGGATACTGCTGTTAATTCAAGTTTTCTTTCCTGTTCTTTTTTAATTCTTGTCAAATTATCAGGATTTCACCTATCAAGAAAAGTGAGAAAGGTGATGAGTCAGATCCAGTAAAGCCAGTTTTTGTTGGAGAGTTTCCTCAAGTCTTTCGTGATGAACAGGATGTTCTCCTGCAGAAGCGTATTCCAGGTCTGTTCATTCATAATTGTATAAAATAGTAGTCTCTTTCTATTCTTAATTATTTTAAAGGCTACTGTCTGACTGTTGGTGATGAATACTTGTACCTGGCAGCTGACTTCTCTGGTGGAATGGACAAGGAAACTTTTCTTGCATGGATTATTTGTAAGAACAGACTCTTTGTGTGGAGTTATTTGTCAACTGCAGCATCAAGAAAATGTGTTGTTCTTGACCTTCCTTCGAGTGTATTTGTAGATAGAGAAATTGGAAAAACTTCTGCTCTTGCCAATAATTGGATACTCTCCATAGTCAGTTGGGATGGGAAGCATTCTAAGACAGATAAATATGTTCATCAATGCCACTCCGCTGGTATTATTTTATGCAATCAGACAAATCGAACTGTTATTTACTGGCCAGATATATATGCTGAAGGTGGGAGCTCCCCGATCACGAATGAGGCATCAGGTGAGGAGTTAGGAATGACGTCTTTCCCTGATGATGAAAAGACCTTCACCCCAATTAGACAGCGTCACCTTAGTAGACTAGGAAGCAATTCTACTGGATCAAGTTTTTTGAACTCTTTGATAGCTTCTCCGATCCCTGATGGAAAGCATAATTGTGTTGCTATCGCATGTGAATCCAATGGTGAGCTCTGGCAGTTCTATTGCAGCCCAAATGGTATCCGTAGGAATAGGATTTATCTGGACACTTTGGGTTCAATTCCACGTGATAGTAATAGTGGTCAACTTCTTGGGTGCAAGGGATATCCGAGGTCACTGATTTGGCGCTTTTCAAATCATCATCTGGAAGAAACTAACCGACAATTTTTTCTTCTGACTGATCATGAAATACAGTGTTTTACTGTTACACTATCACCCAACATAACTGTGCAAAAGCTCTGGTCTCATGAAATTATTGGAGCTGATGGAGATCTGGGTATCCAGAAGAACTTGGCTGGTCAGAAGCGAATCTGGCCTCTAGATCTTCAGGTGGACATTCATGGCAAAGTAATCATTGTTCTCATTGCCACATATTGCAAAGATCGGTTAAGTAGTTCAAGCTGCTATATAGAGTATTCTCTTCTGACCATGCACTATAGGTCTGGAGTAAATATCTCTCCAGAAAAAATGGGTTCTCTGCACGAGAGGGTTTTAGAAAAAAGGGTTCCTATTCAAGTAATTATACCCAAAGCCAGAGTAGAAGAGGAGGATTTTTTATTTTCCATGAGACTGCGAGTGGGGGGGAAGCCTTCGGGATCTGCTGTTATTCTTTCTGGTGATGGAACGGCGACCGTATCACATTATTGGAGAAACTCTACTCGGCTCTATCAATTTGATTTACCTTATGATGCTGGTAAAGTTCTAGATACTTCAGTTTTTCCTTCCTCAGATGATGATGAAGATGGGGCATGGGCTGTACTCACTGAGAAAGCTGGAGTTTGGGCCATTCCTGAGAAAGCAGTTTTACTTGGAGGAGTAGAACCCCCTGAGCGAAGCTTGTCGCGTAAAGGGAGCTCTAATGAAGGAGCTACACAAGAGGAAAAAAGGACGGTTTCTTTTGCTGGTAATGTTGCTCCTAGGAGGGCAAGCTCAGAAGCACGAGATGCTAGAGATAGACAAAGGGCGGTTTTTGCTGGGATGGCACGCCCAACAGCTCAAGATGAAGAGTCGGAAGCTCTGTTGAATCACCTTTTCCATGAATTTCTTTTGTCTGGGCAGGTTGATAATGTACTTGATAAGCTTACATGTGCTGGGGCCTTCGAAAGGGAGGGAGAAGCAAATATTTTTTCTCGGGTTAGCAAATCAATAATTGACACCTTAGCTAAACATTGGACAACTACCAGAGGAGCCGAGATTGTGGCTCTTGCCACCGTGGCTACTCAGCTTACAGATAAGCAGCAGAAGCATAATAAGTTTCTCCAGTTTCTTGCTTTATCCCAGTGCCATGAGGAACTGTGTTCCCGACAGAGTAAGAGTTTCAGTAAAGTTTATATGTATATCACCTGTTCTTTTACATGTTTTGTTGATAAGCTATATGTTTTTTACATAAGTGTGTCTACCCAAGCATGTGTGTTTATTACATGTATGTTTTGCCTGAACTCTGATAATTTTGGATCTGTCAGCTTCCCTGCAAACCTTTTGATTGTCAATTTATCTGCATATGCAGCAACAAAACACGCGTCTGCATCTGTTTTGCTGCTATTTTTGATACGGCTTATAACCTTAAAAAGTGGTTCATGATAGAACTTGACTTATAAGCTTGCTTGTAATGTGCTGAATGATTCATGGATGAGCCATTAGCAAGGTAATAGAAATAAGCTTGGCAACTTTGGTTTTTATTTTTTCAAGCTTTTCAATTTTTAAGTCAGTAAAAGCTGGCCGACAAGTTGCATTATAAGCAGGTGAACCAAATGCAGTGTCACATCATTGCGTTCTAATCCACAAGAAAAAAGGTCTTTGCATTGGTAAAGCTAAAAATCGGTTACCATGTTGATTGTCAAATAATATGTTTGCTTTCTGTTAATGTAGCTTATGATGCCTTTCATATGAGTTTCTTTGCACTCCTTATTTTGTTCGGATTGTTATCCTGTAGCTTTCTTTATACAATTCGCTATATCCAATAACCTTCTGGGATTCTTTATCAGGGCAATCTCTGCAAATTATTGTGGAACATGGTGAAAAGCTTGCTGCCATGATTCAACTCAGAGAACTGCAAAGCTTGATTAGCCAGAACCGATCTTCTGGAGTTGCCTCCCCTTATTTTAGTTCGGAATCTGAGATTTCGGGTGCTCTCTGGGATCTAATTCAATTAGTTGGTGAGCGGGCCCGGCGGAGTACTGTTCTTCTGATGGATAGAGATAATGCTGAAGTGCTCTACAGCAAGGTTTCAGACCTTGAAGAACTATTTTATTGTTTGGACAAGCATCTAGGATTGCTGATCGTCTCAGAGATGGCACCTGTGGTTCAACTTGAAAGAGCTTGCGAACTCTCAAATGCATGCGTGGTGTTAATTCGGACTGCAATTCAATACAGAAACGAGTATCACATGTGGTATCCTCCTCCTGAGGGTTTAACACCGTGGTATAGTCAACCTAAGGTCAGAAGTGGCATGTGGAGTGTTGCCTCTTGTATGATGCAGCTGGTACCTGAAATTTCTCATCTTGATGTATCTCAAAATTCAGTTTTTTACTCTAATCTTGAAGCACTGGCGGAAGTATTGCTCGAGGCATATTCTTGTGCCATCATGGCAAAGGTTGACCGTGGAGATGAACACAGAGGATTATCAGATGAGTATTGGAATAGGAGAGATTCTCTTCTGGACTCTCTTTATCCGCTGGTGAAAAGTATTGCTGAAGCTAGATATCAGGTTGGTAATTGTGCTCCAGTTTTTGCTTTTTTGAATGTAAATGTATGCGGTGGCTTTTATAACTCGTTCTTCACTTGTTTCTGAATTTTACATGGACACGTTTTCTGCTGGGGTGTGATTCACACATCCTTAAATATTTGCTAGCATCTTTTAAGGTCGAAAGGGCCAAACATGCGACCAGCAAGTCACAAAAAAACAATCTCATTGTTGTTTCAAGTTTGGAAAGTTTTGTGCGGAAGTGAAGTAGAGTTAACTATTAAGTTAGATAAAAGGCAGCTGAAAAAATAAAAGAAAAAAGGTTACTAGGATGCCGGGGACATCTGTTTGTTAATGGAAGCAAAAAGGGTCTTATTGAAGATTAAGATAAGCAGCTGTTCATGTGATTTGTTCCTACTGAGATATTAAGCAGATTGTGCTTCAGCCTTTTAAGCGCATGGGATTTGAGATATGTTGTTTGAGATTTGCAGGATTCAAGTGAAGGAACTGTAGAGCAAAGAGATGTGATTCTTAGAGAGGTTTCTAGTCATTTGATGTATATTGCAAAAAGAAACCAGGGATACCAAACAATGTGGAATATATGTTGTGATGTTAATGATTCAGAGCTGCTCAAAAACCTAATGGTAAGAAAACTCTTTTCTATTAATACATCAACAGATGAGGTTCTTGATAGTGAAGTTTTTATGTTTTGATTCCTTGTGCTTCTTTCGCAGCATGGAAGTACTGGACCAACTGGTGGGTTCAGTCAGTTTGTGTTTAAACAATTGTATAACAGTAAGCAATTTTCCGAACTCATGAGGCTCGGGGAAGAGTTTCGGGAAGAGCTGGCTATCTTTTTAAAGCAGCATCGCGATCTCCTCTGGCTTCATCAAGTGTACCTTCATCAGTATTCTGCAGTTTCTGAAACCCTTCACGAATTAGCTCTCTCTCAAGATGACTCCATTGCAGCAGTTGCAGATGGGATTGAGAGTGATGTGAGCAAAAAGGAGACGACATTAGCTGAAAGAAGGCGTTTTCTAAATCTTTCAAAGATAGCTGCGGTAGCAGGTATCTAAAAAATGTTACCCACCTCCTCCCTCTCTCCTCTGTACCCCGCCAAAGAAAAGGGCATGCATACATGAACCCGGACTGAGCTTTTTAACACTTAGACAACATTTTCATAAAATGATGCTATCAAGTAGTTTGCCATATTATGCTTTAGATCTATTGCATATCAATAGTTATTGTTGCATCGCCTAAAAAGTTTGTTTCCACGCATGCACTGTTTGAACATTGAAGTAAAATGCTCAAAAGCTACAGATAGTCTTACAAAATTTATTAGCCATGTTGCTAGATTGAATATGTTTATAGAATTGAGGCACTATCTCACTGGTAATCTACCATTCTTTGCAATGAGAATCCAATATTAGCAATTTAGTTGAATCCAGCTAAGTTATCATAGGTTGGATGTGCTAGTTAAGGATGTCATAATGGATTCAGTGGTTATTTACCGGAGTAGTTTTTGGGCCAACCATTTAAAATGATAGGAATGGGCACGCTTTTATTGACCCATTGTTCCTTTGTTATCCGGAAAGTGTGAATTGATTTTCTTTTATAATTAGCTCGTTTTATGTTTCTACAAGGCTTGAATTTTTATTCAGAGCTTGAGTTTCTTAAAATAGTTCGTGGATGATGGTAGAGTTACAAATAGTCGATGTTGGCAGGAAAAAATGCTGATTACGACAAAAAGTTGAAGCGCATTGAAGCTGATTTGAAGATTCTAGAATTACAGGTATGTTGAAGAGGAAAAGTATTCTTGCTCACACTTTTTACTGCAAGCTGTCTTTCATATATTTTCTATTGTTTATGTAATTGTTCCTGCGTTCATGTTAATACTCTTTTTTGCAGGAAGCGATTCTAAAAGTACTTCCAGATGACGAAGAAAAGCAAAACATTGGAAAGCGGCTTCTTCCCCCAGTACATCTGATTGAGCTGTGCCTCAAAACCCAAAACCGGAATCTCTCAGTTTATGTGTTCGATGTGTTTGCGTGGACCAGTTCCTCTTTCATCAGATGTAACAGAAGCCTCTTGGAAGAGTGCTGGAGAAATGTAGCCAATCAAGAGGATTGGAGTAAAATCTATCAAACCTCAACCACCGAGGGGTGGAGCGACGAAGAAACTTTACAGGTGTTGAGAGAGACTATGCTTTTCCGAGCCTCGAGCAGATGTTACGGGCCTACAATGGAAGCTTTTGATGGTGGGTTCGACGAGATTTTGCCCTTGAGGCAAGAAAATTTGGAGGTCTCAAATTTGAACAATACGGGTTCTTCTGTAGAGGCGATTTTAATGCAGCACAAGGATTTTACCGAGGCTGGTAAGCTTATGCTAACAGCGATAATGCTGGGAGTGTCACAAAGTGATAATAACGAACTAGACGAGGGTCCTTCTCCAATGGAGTGAGTGATGGTAATGAAACTGTAGCTATATTTTTTCTTGGGTTCATGTACATACGCAGTATGCCGAGTAATTGACTTTTAGGTTTGAGTTCAGTGTGGCGATTTCCTTTTAAAAATGTGATCGCGTTCTGTGTCTTTTTGCCTGAAGCTGGTTAAAGAATTTGTCCTGCAGTAATATTTTTGCAGGGTTGATATCGTTGACGTCTCGAGGGTAGTGATGAGATACAATCTCTGTTTATAGACTTACACTGAGATGAAACCCTTGGATGAAGGGCTCAAAGCTGGACTTGAAATCCTCATCTTGTAGCTGCTAATATCTTCTGTATGGTTCTGCTTGTACTTAAATAACCGATCAGTGCTTAACTTTTGATTATTGTGCGTGCTATGTTTTGTGTGCCTTCACCTAAATAACAGAAGTTATTAGTTCTGAAGAGTATTCGAAAATGGGTGGAATTAATTGACGAAAACAGAAGGAAAACACTGGAGTCTCATTTCATGCCGTGATTTATGAGACTCGAGTCTTGCATAATTATTTTATTTTTGAGTACTGAAACTAGCGAGAGATTTGTGCTTTTTTTTGCACAAGACGTGCTTCATTTATCAACCACCCACAATTGAGAAAATTTTAGTTGTTCAAACCCAGATTTAGTGCCTACAATTGTGTAGAAATCTAACTTGAGTTTTCGACTCAATATTTTGATAGTTGCACCGTGGCGATTAACAAGTAAGATTTATAGAATAACAAGTTTGTTCCAAAATCTTTGTACCTCAAACAGGGCTATGAGTATAATCCCGTCGATAAGTTTGGAGTGCTCTTAATGTTGCTGTTAAGTTCGAAAGATAAGGCTTGGTCTCGTTCCAGATAAATCTAATTAGAATGTCATACGACAAATGTATTGCCATCGATGGCAAGTGTGGTATCAATGGCTAAAATATTTAGCTTGCCATAGATATAGAATTTCGCTTCGCATAAAATTATAATATTTTGATTCGACTAATAGTTTATTAAAAAAAAAAAAAAAGGGATTGGTAAAAATTTTCTATCCTAAAATGGATCAGGTTAGGAAAAACATTATAGATTTTCCTTGTGTTGTATTGGCCATCAACCACACAAAAAATCCAACCACCAACACTTGTGGCTTACAATCAACTCCACAAATTCACCCCACCAAAGATCTTCCCAGTCCACGTGGCAGCACAATAGGCTCCCTCAAATCCCAACAGATATCCCAGCTGCTTACGTGGACCAATCACACGATGCTGACGTGTACACACCCTAATCCACAATCCCATATATATCCTCCTCTTTCCCCATCCATATCTTGACAAGCTTCTTCATACACAGCATTTCACAAAACAAAATCCAAGGCTCTCAGCACAAAGAAAGCTGTATTGAAATGGCAACCTCTGCGATCCAGCAATCAGCGTTTGCTGGTCAGACAGCACTGAAGGCTGGGAACGAGCTCGTCCGGAAGGTCGGCAGCTTCAATGGCGGCCGCGCCACCATGCGCCGGACTGTCAGAAGTACCCCTCAGAGCATCTGGTAATTACAATTTGTATTACTTTTATGTATGGATATAGGTATCTCATATACAACAACTAAGCCGGAATTACATGAAATTGGTGTTTGCTATGTGGAAACAAAATATAATATCACATTGGAATGAAAATCGCACAACACCCGAGTACAATGGTGAGCATGAGACAACCTATAGTTTAGAAAAAGGTGTGAACATTGTACAAGCATCTATTTATTATGTAAACTTTGTTGGGGATAAAGTTTCACACTGTTGTATTATACCAGCATCTGCATATTATGTAAAACTTATTTTTTGAATTGATGATCACATCCTTTCCCAACAGATAAAAAATGAAGAAAAAAACCTTCCTTCAATTTTTTTCACTTCAATCTGACCATGCTACCTCTTACTGTATGTAGGTATGGGCCCGACCGCCCAAAGTACTTGGGCCCATTCTCCGAACAAACCCCATCATATCTCACTGGTGAGTTCCCTGGTGACTATGGGTGGGACACTGCTGGGCTCTCAGCTGACCCTGAGACCTTCGCAAAGAACCGGGAGCTCGAGGTGATCCACTCCAGGTGGGCCATGCTTGGCGCACTGGGCTGCGTTTTCCCCGAGATCCTCGCAAGAAATGGGGTCAAATTTGGTGAATCTGTCTGGTTCAAGGCTGGAGCCCAAATCTTCTCTGAGGGCGGGCTTGATTACCTTGGGAACCCCAACCTCGTCCATGCCCAAAGCATCCTTGCCATCTGGGCCAGCCAGGTCAGTGTTAAATTGGCTATATATCATAAAAGTTTTACTAAAAGTTTAAGCTGAAAGTAGGTGCAACTTATTCATTTTTTTCTCCAACAGGTTGTCCTCATGGGCTTTGTGGAGGGATACAGGGTCGGTGGGGGGCCACTCGGTGAAGGGCTCGATAAGATTTACCCTGGTGGGGCCTTCGACCCATTGGGCCTGGCTGATGACCCAGAGGCGTTTGCTGAGCTGAAGGTGAAGGAGCTCAAGAACGGACGATTGGCTATGTTTTCGATGTTTGGGTTCTTTGTACAGGCTATTGTGACAGGGAAGGGCCCAATCGAGAACCTGTACGACCACTTGGCGGATCCTGTGGCCAACAATGCTTGGGCTTACGCCACTAACTTTGTGCCTGGGAAGTGAAGAAATGAACTTGTAGGAGTGATATACTCAACAGACCTATTATGAACCAGAGTAGTAAAGATGTAATGTTACCAGCACAAAAATGTTATGAGATTATCTTTGCTATGGTGTGTTTATCTCCTTAATCCTCATTCATTCTATTTCGGAAATTGTGTCTCAGTGTAAAATTTTCTAAAATCTTTTGCTTTACCGGATAGAAACATAAGAAACTGCTTGACAAAATGACCAAATAAATTCTTAAATCTGGTAAAACAAGAACACACAAATGAGCAAACAAACTTGAGAACAGTTACAAATTCAATGCCAGCTATGTAAAATAGAACTCTGTGTATACAACTTGAGGAAAAACCTTTGGTCTTTCTATCCTATTAGGAATGGTAAATTACCTAATAGGCCTACCCAACTAAGAACTAAAAAAATGAAGGTGAAAAATCTTATTGCCAAACATACTACTTAACCCAAATCACTAGTTATTACTGGTGAAACTTGAAAACAATTTATCAAAAATGTTGTCATGGACCGGATTTCGGATTATAGTCTTGTAAATAATGATTATTACCTCAGAAGGTATCCAAGTTCTCCAATAGATAAAGCCACTCCATTACCAATAATCGGCACAAGAACAAGAGCCGCCTCTAAAATGATGAAACCGGCTACCATCCCTGACAATTATCTCCCGGTTATAGATTTTAGATAGGAGCTTTGTCACAGAGTGGCAATCGTTACACACACGAAGGTTCTTTATTATCCGTATAGGACTTCGATTTTCCACATTAATAAGGCCAAATGCAATTGCCAGTCTCTCGCTATGGTATTCCAACTCAACTTCCTTATCTTCCTCTTCTTCAATACGCAATAGAACTTGGCTTGTATCGGGAACATATCCAGTAGCTTTCAATTTTTGTCTCATTTCAAGCAATTTTGAGTATATCTTTTCAGTTTGAGGATGAGATTTGTCTCCCACAATGAACTTATTAAACAGACCTTTATGCTCTATTGCACTATATCCTGGCTCTTTCTTGACCCTTTTCTTCTTCAGCATTTCTCGAACTTCTGAAACTTTGTCCCACTGATTTGCCATAGCATGCATGTTAGAGAGAACAACAAAAGCACCAGTGGTCTCAGGAGCCAACTCAATAACACGATGAGCTGCATACTCCGCAATTTTGATAATCCTATGGTTCTTAGCCCCGCTCAACAAACTCATCAAAATTACACTATTTGGTCTCATAGGCATATTTTCGACTATTTTCTTTGCTTCTTCAAGTTGCCCAGCTCTACATAGAATGTCAATTAAGCAACCATAGTGTTCAATTGTGGGTTCTATTCCATATTTGTTTATCATCATATTGAAATATCCCCGGCCCTCGTCAACTAACCCAGCATGATTACAAGCATTTAATAACCCAATAAAGGTTACATCATTCGGTGTGATTTTAGCTTCACGCATCTGAAGAAAAAATTTCAAGGCAAGGGTAGCCATACCATGCAATCCTAGACCTACGATTATAGCAGTCCAATGGCCCAACTTCTTGTTCGGTATTTCCCCGAAAATGGATAGAGCACTCTCAATGCTCCCACATTTTGAGTACATCTCAATCAATGAAGTGGCAAGTATACCATCTATTCGAAAACTATTCTTTACCATATATGAATGTAGCCACTGACATTTACTTAGTAGGGCTAATCCCGAAATAGCAGAACTAGCACTCACTAAAGTGGCATTAGTTGGAACTAAATTTTCACCCAGCATTTCACAAAATAGCTCCAGCGCTTCGATAAGTTTTCCATTCATTTCGTACCCTGCAATCATCGTATTCCACGTGATTACATTTCTAAACTCCATTTGATCAAATAAACTACGGGCTGACTGAAAATTCCCCGATTTCATATACCCATTAATCATCGCATTCCAAGATACTAAATTCTTACTAGGCATACTATCAAAAATCTTTCGAGCTTCATCTACATTACCACTCTTCGAGAACCCATCAATCAACACGGTCCAAGAATACTGATCCCTCTCAGGCATTTCACCAAACAGCTCCAACGCCAGCTCAATTTCCCCGCATTTGGCGTACCCATCCAACAAAGAATTCCAACACACAGTATCCCTCTCCGGCATTTTATCGAACACTTTCTCCGCAAAATCCATTTCACTAAACTTCGAGTACATACTAACAAAGCTACTCTGCACATACATATCCAATCCAAACCCAATTTTCAATGCCAACCCATGAACCTGTTTCCCTTCCTTTACCGCCCCCAAACGTCCGCAACCCTTTACGACACTCGGAAAAGTGAAATCGTCTGGCAAAAAACCCGACCCAGAAACCAATTCCCGGAACAAAATCAGGGCTTCCTGCGATCGGTCATTTTCTACATAGCATTTAATGATTGAGTTCCAAGAAACTAAATTGGGTTTCCGGGTATGGTCGAAAACGGACTGGGCATATTCGGGATCGTTGATTTTAGGATTTGTGTAGAGAGATATGAGGTGGGAGGAGATGGAGGGTTGAGAAAATGTGTTGGTTTTGATGGTGAGAGAGTGGATTTGGGTTGTTTCTTGATGGGTTTGGGAGGATTTTAGAAGAGAGAGGTTATGAGAGAGAATTTGGGGATTTTGGGGGTTGAGAAATGTAGGGTTTATCATCATCTCTAAATTTTAGAGTTTGTGTGGGAAATTTAAGTACCAACGGTCATTTACGAGGTTATTTCTTTGATAATAGTACACCTTTGCCCCCTGAGGTTTAACTCTTTTGCAGTATTCCCCCCAAACTTTCAAAATTAGAGCATTCTAACCAGTATTTCTCGCTTAATCTCTCACTCTGGCTTTCTGAAAACCCATTTCTTAAGAAATCAAATATTTTAGAAATTTTCTACAATTCTATTTCTTGCAATCTCTTAAGAAATTATTATATAACATGTATCATACAATAAATTTTGAAAACATGTTTCAACTAACCTTATCAAAGGTTGTATAGTTTTGTTTAAAAAAAAATCACCAAGAAAAGCATAATAAAGAAATATTTTAACTTAATTTGAATTAGGATTTTATTGTTTTGGTGAGAAATTATTAAATTTTTAGTAATAATTATGAACAACAGAGTTTTCCACTAAAAATGATAATTTTTGCAAATTTCTTAAGATTTTTATTATTAAAAAAAACAATTTTCTTAATATTTTTAGAAAGAGAAACACTAATATGAACTTATGAAGTATTTAAGATCCTCTTTTTCCAATGTATAAGTTATATATTAAATAGAAAGAGGAGAGAACGAATGGTGGTAATGTTCATAGCTTTTTTTTTTAAAAAAAAAAACAAATAACATTTAGCCCTGGAGGTTTGATTCCTTCAAGAATCTCTCCCAATCTTTCTATAAGTAACACTTTACCTCTTCCCGCAATGTGTTTGAATTTTGTTAAGAAAAAGAGTGATCTTGGTATCAATGAAAAGCAAATGCGTGGTATCTTTGTGGATAGGTTTTGTTGCTTGCTTCACCACGATCATTCTTATTTTTTAGTTCTAACAATTTTATTGCGTTATATTAATGAAATCGGCGCTTGTGTTAAATCATACTAGAGAACGGTAATACAACTTCCATACTATAAAATTGCTTAGTTTTTCATGCTAACATTGTGCTATCAGAGAAGCTCTCTACGAATGGGATTAAAGCATTTGCGACGTGGTAGTCATGTCATGACGATGTGTCTACAACTTTGTGACAAATATAGTAACATATACACATCAATCTCTCGTGTATCCTTGAGACATGTATCCTGCCTCTACCTTGTTTGCAAAGTTGCACAACTTTTTAGTGAGGAAGAAAGTTCGGGTCTCGAGTCTAGCCTCTGTAATTAATCTTTTTTCTTCAAAATTTATTGTGTCTTCATGCTTACAAATGTATTTCTTAAGAACTTTTTCGTTGATCTTTTACCCTCCTTGAAGAGATTTTATTGATTCAACTTGAAAAAATGTAAGCTATGCTCCAAAATGCCATTGTTTAAAATCATAGAAATGGAAAGTATATAAAATCGGTGAAAGACACTTAGGAAAAACCTAAAACTGTATTTACTCTAATTGCGATATTTGTCTGTACAATTGATTGATACATACCCTATTAAATTAGAATTTTAAAAATAATTAAATTTAACATATATATATTTATATATAATATCAATTTATTATAATAGGGTTCTTCTGGCTGCATCTTGTAAGCAAAAATACTAACTTTTTCTACCTAAGAAAAGAACAAATGAAATAAAGTTTAAAAATTTCAATTTATTTAGGCCAAAATAACAGAAAAATTCAACTTAAAAGCTATACAACTAAATGTAATCCAATTTTATACAAAAAAGAAAAAAGTGGCGCTTAAAAGCCATTGTAACTTCCCTAAAATTTGAATAAAATTTTCATTTTAATAATAATATTATCCGTTGCATCATAATATTATTATAGCGTAGTATGTATGGTGTGGGATTAGCGTAGAGTATCATAGAAATGCGGTGTTGGACGGGGTTTATTGGTAGTCGCGCTAAGTTGTGTAAATCGAGTTCCGGATACTCAAATATCATTCCGAAAGTTGTAAGACACTTATATTATTGTCTATTGGTGATTATGGGTGTTTATGGAAAATTTTGACCCAATGTGAGCTTGGGTTAAAAATTTGCTTCCTGCAGTTGTGGATTGATAAATACTACATCCCCGATCAATCTGTGGTATGCTGATTGAACATAATTGGCGTGCACCAACACTTATTTTCTTCATTTCTTTTTCCCTAATCACGAAATTATAGAAAGAGAAGGGGTGGAGCCTCCATTTTTTTCAACCTTTGGAACTTAATATCATCTAGTATCGGGTCTCGTTTACGATTAAAAAGTAGAGATTCCTCATATTTGGAGCGAGACAAATATTTTAATGCAAGTCTCGTCTTTTGTCTATTTCATTTACATTTTCTCATTTTCTATG
>MKEJ01053069.1:0-15303 GCA_001753735.1 Embelia ribes | reverse complement strand
TTCATTTTTATTTTTTATTTTTAAAAGTTAGATATCGTTTAGTTGTTTTGTTTTTAAACTAAACTTATTTGCTATTTTTGCTTAAATAAGCTAAAATTTTTAAGTTTAATATTTTTTTGTTAAATAAAATGGCTTGGTGCTTAAAAGTTGCAACTATTCTACCCATAATATCAATTTTAGAAATTATATATATCCTTATTTATACTACATATAGTACATATTTGTATTTATGGGCGAGGGAAACTAGGATAGAACCTAGACTAATCGATATTATAATAACTATATTATAATAACTATATATATATATATTACTACTAAATATGGGCAATAATAAAATTTATTTGCCATAAGTTTATCGTAATCATATGAGACACCAAAATTTGGAAAAAAAAAAAACAAAACAAAAACTTCTTGACATAGTTTTTTGTAAAAAAAAAAAAAAGTAAATTTTTTAACAAATCAAGGTATTCTAAAAATCAAAGATTGAAATTACTGTTTTTATTCACTTGTTCAAAAAATCACAGTTTCAAATTACAATTTTATGTGTTGTAAAATAACAATTTAAAAATGATTTTTACTATATTTATTTCTCCAATTCCATGACTAATGCAAAAATTATAATTCCAAATTGCGATTATAGGAAGTTGCAAAAATTACAATTTGAAATCGCGCTTCTATATTATTATAAAAACAAACACAATTTGGGTGAAGCTCATCACAATTTAATGTATTCCCTATTTTACCCTCCATATTTGTATTATAAAAAATAATTTATTGGGGCAATCTTGGTATTTTCCTATTTATTCATTCATGTGTGGGCCGAAAAATTATTTGATAATTACATCCCATATGTTCCAGGGTTGCAATTTTTCCTCCTTATGCCAAGTGTTACCTACAAAATTAGTGTTAGTTAATTTACACAAGATAACTATCATCACATTTTAAATTGATTAGTTAGTTGATAAAGAGATGGAGAAAATAGATAATGGGAGAAATACATAATAATTCTAATGAGAGAGAACCCAATCAAAACTTAACACATATTCTGGCAATGAAGAGATGAGGTAATTTTATTCAATTATATATATTTTAAAATTTTTATAACTCTTTCATCCCTTCTCAATCCATCAACTTCCTCTTATTTGTTAGAGATGTTATTGTATTCAACAGCAAATCTCAAATTTTTTTTCAAAAATGATACTGTTAAAAAATTTATCAATTATTAACAATTTGTAATTTTTTTTATCAATTTGTGTAATGTGTAACTCACACGCATCGCGTGTGCCACGTACACTAGTATATTTAAAATTAAATGGGCTAAATGCGTCTGGCAAAAATTGCATATCTTGCGATAGTCGGCTCCCTAAATATGAAAGCGCCACGTGGCCGGACACGTAGGTGTTTTTCTCCCAAATTGAGTTAACATTCTAAAAAACGGCGATGAGAGCACAAGGACCAAGATGCAAAAATCCCAAATCATCAAGGGGTAAATGGAAATTCATCTGAAATCAGAGTACCCCGTATAAAGTACAGTTTTTATTTTTAAAACATAATTAAAAATTCACTTTACTAAAATACTCTTATACTCGTTTAATTATTTCATGAGTAAATTTAATAAGCTATTTTTAGAAAGAAAAAAAATATATTTAAAATTTTATAATATTAATAAATATTCCTTGACACTTATTAAAAAAATTGCACAATCAAAATGGGAATGAGGGATTAATTTACTAAAATGAATCATATTATATGATGGTGGAACTTTGACCAAAATGCCACTTTCAATATTATTATAAACCCAAATGTGTCACTCAGACTTTACCTTAATTTTTTAAATTAAGTAATACAAGTGTATGAAATGCTTCGATATGACAAAATTACCCCTCAGACTTTACCTTAATTTTTAAATTTTTCTCTACATACATAATTTACTAAAAAAGTAAATAAATGATAAAAATTAAAAAGAAAGGGCGATTTTGTCAATTTCATTGTCAATTTTTTTTAAGATGATCCAAATGGTAAATATTATATTCAAAATATTAATAAAATTTTATATAAAATAATCCATTTGGTAAAAGACTTCCAAAATTTTGCAATTATCAGAAAACTTCAAGGAAAAAAATCCTTGAAGAAATACTGTCAATACTTTGGAATGATACACTTCTTCTTCATTTTTTTTTTTTTCATGTATATTTATCAAACATAACACAATTGGTAAAAAACAAAATCATTAATTAAATTAATAAAAGAAAAGAAATAAAAGTATATTGAAGGTACCTATGATGAAGGGCATAGTTCTAAAACCACCCTTTTGATTTTGGGACTTCCCCAAGAGAGGCTCCTCATCAATCATCTTCTGCTCATCTTCAACACTCTCCATCTTCACTATAAATTTTAAATTAAATTAAATTCCTCAATTAATTTGCAACTTCACGGTTCCAATCACTTGATATTTTAGAGAGAGAAAGAGAGGAGAGAGGAGCATATGATAGTATTTTGTTACTTGCGAGTAACTAGGGAAAGAGAGAATGGGGCGGCATCGTGGTGGGCCCGGTTTAACCGGTTGTTTAATTACACTTGGCCCATGAGATTTGTGAATATTTCAGTGAAAATATAGGAAACACCCTTGAGGTTTTAGATTTTATCACTTTAGTTCCAACGCTTCAAATTTTTTTTTTTTAATCAATTTCATCTCCTAACTTTCAACAAAGACTAGTTTGGTTGTAGCTTATAAGTTTTTGATTATCTGTTTTTTACTTAAAATCTAAAGAGTGTGTGGCTGCTCAACTTATTTTTTATTTTGACCTAAATAAGCTGGATGCATTTAGCTTTTTCTATGCAAAGAAAAAAGCTAGGTTTTTTTTATAAGCTGAGACCAGACAAACCCTAATTAGTCTCAATTTTAGAATGAGTAGGTATGTTTTACTCAAATATCCTTCATTATAGCTTTAAGTCGTATGGAGTTGTTGAAAATTTAGTTCAGATAACATGGGCAGATATATTAAAAGAGTAATAAATGTATTCATGATTTTCTAAAACAACATTTAAAAAGGAACAAGGAAAATTCGACAAAATGACAATTATTTTGAAATGGAGGGAGCATTAGATACACTTGTGGGAGTGTTCCCTAAGATTTATTCTTCGAAATTTAGTATATAGGCTCATTTGAAACACTAGTGTGAGTGCCCTAAATACTGGGCTCTGAAAGTTGCAAAAAAAATATTTAGTATCCAATGTCTGTATGCCCATCTTCCCTCTATTGGAGAAAAAGGTTTTTTCTTGTGTTTAAAACTGAAAAAATACTAATGTTGAAATTTTTAAGTATCAAAATTTATTACAAATATTAATGACAGATACGTAGTTTGTGGGAAAAAACCGAGCTTCCAAAGTTTGATGTGCATAAAAAGGCTGTTTTTGTATCGTTCTCTTCAAAATAATTTTAATTTCCATTTGAGTTATGTCATTTGTGGAGTAGCTAGAATATTGAGTTGATGTAGGTATTTCTGTTTTGCATGTTCTTGCAGGATTATTCTTCACTCGAGGGGGAGAGGTGTGGGATATGCATGGATGTTGTCATCGATAGGGGTGTGCTGGATTGCTGTCAACACTGGTATGCTTCTTCATGTTCGAATGTTGTTTTCGATCCAGCTGAGAAGTAGATAAACATGATGTAATATGAATTTTGGCTATCCATGTCAATATGATCGTGCACTAGGTATTTTGGGATGGGGATGAGTTCTTGATCACTTCGAGTTTATCTTTGAATTCAGGTTTTGTTTCACGTGCATCGACAATTGGGCTACCATCACAAACCTCTGCCCACTCTGCCAAATTGAATTTCAGTCAATTACCTGTGTACCTGTGAGTGTCGAAGTTGTTAATGTCTGAATTTTTTCGGTACTTTTATTGTCTTTCTACCTTGTCAAAGTCCGTTTTCCAGTTACTTGCCATTTCGTCCGTGAAGTACAATTTAATATTTTTGATTCAATTATTCATTTTGAAGGTATATGATACCATAGGAAGTAATGACGGAGATGGTGACTTATTGTCCAGGTAATTTTTAGTTTTGCAGTTAAGTGGTTGGCCTGAATTCTCTGGGGCCTATTCACTCCTTGTGCTAAGTTCTTGGTTTTAGAGTAGAATAATATATTTTTTGAATCTTTCGGTAGATTTTTCTTCTTGCTTATTGTCCTTTCTTTACAACTTTAATGAGCATCGGATTAGGGAAAAAAACTTGATCTCGATTGATGCTAGAGACTCACTGTCCATGTTGAAGATAAAAAATCATTTCATGCACATCTAGTTAGTTTAAGCTTTTGGATGAGATGGTAGCACATCATTAATAAGTATGAGAGCAAACAAAGGTCCTGGAATCAAGTCACATTGTTGCCCGATAAAAAAATTGATATTAACTTGTTTGGCTCAAAAATATGCCACAAGTGAGGGGGCGTGTGGAAGATAATAAATAATATAGCTAGACGAGATGGTGGCACATCACTTCACAATCTATTATACTTTGCATTGTTGTAAGCAATTCCCAAAAGATATTTGTTATCTACGTGTAACCTTTGTCAGATTGTGTACATTTAGGGGAACATTAACAAATATCTAAGATGTACCGGAAAATATTAAGTTTATACGTTTAATACACTAAGAAGTAGTCAGGTGCTTATCTGATATTTCTTATGTATTAATTATGCAGAGAAGACAATTGGAACATTGAAGGCGAAAATAATACTCTTTCCTTCCCGTCTTACTATATTGATGAAAATGTAAGTTCTTAATTTAAGAGATCTCATTAAGAATTTGAAGCCAATTGCATGCTAGTTTCTGGTGCTCCTGTAAATGGTGCTAAGTTAATTGGGGCGATTTTCATAATAGAAATTTTTTATTTATTTATCTATGTTGCAGTGTATATCTTCTTAGCATACAGCTGTTATACACTTTGCCATGTTGTAGGCAGTTATCTGTCTGGATGGCAATGGCTGCAAAGTTCGTGATGGATCAGTAACAATTGAGGATGATCCAAATCTTGATACATCAATCGCGTGCGACTCCTGTGATATATGGTATGCTTAACCTGTTTAAAGCACTTTTTGTGTACATAATGTATATATGTCCCGTTATGGTGTCTTTTTGCTTGTCAACTCTCTCTGAGGGAAACCTCTTTTCTCCTTCCGATTTTTGCATACTCTTGTGACTTTTGATATCCTCTAATTTCATATTTATGCTACATCTCATTTCAAGTCTACTCTACTAATTGACACTGATTGTTTTCTTACTCGCACCAATCAGGTATCATGCTTTTTGTGTGGGATTTGATACTGAAGGCACATGTGAAACTTCTTGGCTATGTCCTAGGTAATGATGATTTTGCATTATTATGATGATGGGTTTTGTCTTCTGATTAAGAAAATTGTTTGTCACTAGGGTGGCACTTGGTTCTTTATCTCCTCGTAACCGTTATGTGTTGCAAAATTTGTTGGATATCAGTAACCATCTGTTGTTTCTCTTGCTATGTTTGTTGGCAATGGAATAGGTGTTTAGCCAATGAAAACTCAGAAGTATCAAGGCTTAGTGGTCATACATTAAGCACTAATGGTGAATGTGTGGTAGAGGATACTCTCTCTGGAAAGGTTTCTATATCCATTGCTGATGCTGGTGAGACTGCTATTGTTGTCTCAATGGTTGAAAGAAATGAAGGAATGCAAGGACCGTGTGAAACACAATGTATTGAAAGAAATCAAGCGAGTGTAGGATTAAGTGAGAAACTAATGCCATCATTAGGAGTTGATAAAGACATCAAGATTGAGATGCTAAATTCTAGTTCCAAAATTGATTTTCGCAAATTGGAGAGACCTTCTCTTGAGAATAATAGGATCCATTGTATGTCATCAGAGCAAAGTGAGCTGAAGACAATATCTGCAGATTTTAAATTAGAACCACATGGGTTTGATAGTTCTGCTAACCCTAGAAGGAATTTATATGGAGAGACTTGTTTTACAAGTGAATCATGTGGAAGAAATGTAGATGGTCACCTTGATTTCTCTGAGAGCTCTTCATTAGATGGTAATCTTATAGTTTATGTTGTTTCTGTTCCTTTCTTTGTCTCTCCATTTTCTTCATTTGGTATCCATCATTGTTGTTTGCTTTAAGTGGATGTTACTATTGTTGATGTAGCTAAAGAACATACTGCTGGGGACATGGGAAAGGAAATTACTTCAGAATTTTTATTGCCAGGTATGGGTTAGCCAAAATGTATCTTCTGCAAGTTAGGATGTGTTTGCCGAATTTTGGTATCAGGTTTCAATTTTTTATTTTTTATTCTTTTTGGGGTCAGTGGTCGAGGAATTAAAGTCATGTTCACCCTTATTTGTTGTTTCCATATTCATTCAAGAACAATGTGCTGGTTTCATAACAGCTTGATATAAGTTCCCCAAAGGTGGGGTGTTCCTGGGAAATGTTTGGGTTTGTCTTTGGAATCTATTCTTCAAGCTTATTTCCTGCTTTTTTTAGTTCGAAAATTGTAACCAAATCAATCTCTAGAATTTGATGGTTTTGTTGGATGCTAATTTCGTTCTTATTTATTTTTGGTGCATTTGCTTTCAGCTGGCAATGCTACTCCTGACAGGAAGGACAACGCTCGTGTAGTAACCGGGACAAAGAGAAAGCTTAGAGATTGTGGGTTGGTACTTGATCTGTTGCGGCTTTGCTTTTCACCATTCTAAAATTTTCAGTAAATTGATCTGATTACATTGTATATCCTTGCTGACTCAGGCAGGCTAGTTGCATGTGTTTGTCCCCTCGCTGAAATTTGTCCATCTTTAACTTTTGTATCCTGATTCTCGTAACACAATTTTTTACGCATTGTTAAGTTTTTAACTGGAAGATCAAGATTTTAGAGGGCCTGTGTGTGGAACTCCGTACTTTTTGAAAACATTTAACACCTTCTTTAAAAGGGTTGGGGTGAAGCACAGCTGCTAGATTAAGGAAATATATTAGATCTAACTAAGGGATAAAGTGAAATTTTATGATCACCAAATATCGTGATCTTGACCATCGAACTAATATGTATTGATTTGTAGACTTGCTTTAAGTGCTTGAATTTCTGCATTTTAAACTTTATATGAACCTAGATTGTAAGCTCCATGTTTTAATATGCTTATGTCATTTTGAATAAAAAACAGTTAAGCTATTTTCGATCGTTGCTCATTATCGCTTATTCTTGTCATTTTGTTTTTGGTTTTTCTTGTGTCAGTTATGATATGCACATGGTTTCTGATGATGAAGAAACCAAAAGTAAAGTTTTGACCAATGCTTCAAGGAAGAAGTTGAGAGTTGATAAACATATTTCAGTGATTGATTCAAAAAACACGGCTGATGGATATACTGCAAGTGGATCTCAAAAAAGTGATTCTAAAGGAGAAAAGGACGGTTCAGATATAATGAGCATAGTTAAGGGGACAGATCGTAGACAAAGGGAAAAGGCTGCTGGTTTGAGAGTAAAGAAAATCATGCGAAGGGCTACTGAGGACAAAGAGTCGTCGATTTTAGTTCAAAATCTAAGAAAAGAAATTAAAGAAGCGGTTCGTAATAAATCAGAATTGGGAGAAAATCACGTTAATCCAGAACTTCTTGCTGCTTTTAGGGCTGCAGTATCGGGTTCTGTATCTGAACCAGCTAAGAACTCGCCAGCTTTAGTTTTGAAGGCTAAGAAGGTGATTTTGCAGAAAGGAAAAGTGCGTGAAAGTCTGACAAAGAAAATATATGGTATCGGTGGTAAAAGAAAAAAGTCATGGACCCGAGATTGTGAAATCGAATTTTGGAAACATCGGTGTTTGCAAGCTGGGAAACCTGAAAAAATTGACACATTGAAATCGGTTCTCAGTCTTCTTAGGAATGGTTCTGATGAGAAAAAAACTGACAAGGGAGCAGAAAGCAAGGCTAAAACTTCGATTCTCTCGAGGTTGTATTTAGCTGATAATTCTGTTTTTCCCCGTAAGAATGATATCAAGCCTATCTGCGATCTTGGTGGTAATAGCGTTCCCGATAATATCGGACCGTCTACAGTTGAAAATATGTCCACCCCGTCTGTGGTGAATCACATTCTAAAACCTCAGCAGACAGGCAAGGTATCAAACCAAGGTGTTAAATCTACGAATGCAAAGTGTGAAACAGAATGTAAATCTGATGATGTAAAGAAGGATAAGAGGAAATGGGCTCTTGAGATTCTTGCTCGAAAAACAGCAGCTACAGGCAGTAATGCCACCAACGGAAAACAGGAAGATGATCCGGTGCTCAAAAGAAATTATCCTTTATTGGTCTGTAGCAATTTTGTTTTCATTTATGCTATTTATTATGTATGAAACTCCATATCCAAAATTTATTTTGTATTGTTCATTTGACAGGCTCAGCTACCAGTGGAGATGAGACCAGTATTAGCACCCAGCCGGCGTAATAAAATCCCCATATCAGTTAGGCAGGTAATTTTATGCCTTTCCCCGAGTCTGGCTTAAATTTATTTTCGTTTCATGATTTTTCATAAACGATTTAAACATCTAATAATTTAATAATTGGCAATTTTCACTGAAGTCTTTCCAGAAAATCTTTTTAGAGCTGACCCATCTTAAAAATTCCTACAGTTTTTGTTTACATTTTTAATTGCCAAATGTGGCACAGGCACAACTTAACCGTCTGACGGAGCACTTTTTGCGCAAGGCAAATCTACCGGTAATACGCAGGACTGCAGATACAGAGTTGGCTGTTGCTGATGCAGTTAATATTGAGAAAGAAGTTGCTGATAAATCAAATAGCAAGCTAGTGTATGCGAATCTAATGTCGCAAGAGGTATCGCATCGGGTAGAAAACACCAGCTCTAGTAGTACCCTGGATCTAGATCCTACCCCGTTAGCAACACCCAGTGAAAGAGTGGAAGAAATTGTTGAGGATCCCTCTAATGACCCCTCTGTTGAGGAAGCACTCAAAAAAGCGGGCCTTTTGTCTGATTCACCGCCAAATAGTCCACATCACCGACAGATAGTAAACCACGAAGCGAACGAGTCCTCGAAAGAGATTGAAGGAGAGGAACCTGATAATGTACATGAAATGGGATCTCATCCGGAACTTGATATATATGGTGACTTTGAGTACAATTTGGAAGATGAAGACTTCATTGGCGCAAGTGCTATAAAAGTATCTAAGTTGCAAGAAGATGATTATAAGCCAGAACAAGAAGATTCAAAAATTAAAGTGGTTTTTTCTACTTTCACTTCGGATAAGTTAAATGATGCCGTTAACCCCGAGGGTCAAGATGGAACAATTGAGGTTAAAGCAGAAGGGTGCTCTCATCAAGACCCCGTAACTAATGAAGGAGATGTTGATATGTCTCTTGCAGAATGTGAAGAGCTATACGGTCCGGATAAAGAGCCTTTGGTAAAAAAGTTACCAAAAAGTGAGAAACTTCGATTTTCGGGATCAAACGAAACAGTGAAGGAATCAAATTTTGAGAATAAGTTCTGTCCAGAAGATGTACTTCCTCCATCGCCAGTCTGTTCTCAAACAAGTGAGAACATACCAAAGGAGGATAAGTTATCCGACACTTGCACAAAAAACCAATCAGATAGCTCGAATTCCGTATCCAAAAAGGTGATTTTTACCTCTCTTTCTGTTTTTTTCCTTGTTTTCAACTGTGCCCCAATTTAATTATTGGCAAGTTAATTTGAGAAACATACTCGGGGCAGCTTGTTCACTTTTTAATATTTCCCCGGACCGATTTCGTTTATGGCTCGTATACCACAGCCAAGTTGCCACATAACTCATTGCAGGCAGTTGTGTTTTTGGCAATAGATTCAGCATTGCTAACAAGTTTTAGGTGGTTAAATATTTTTCAAGGGTACTCAACCTTTAACTACTGATTCATCATAGGCATTGTTTGCATTTTCCCATGGAGGTGGAGATGTGCTTGAGAATATAACTATCAATATTCGAGCCCAGTCCCACCCGTCACCTTGGAAATTATTATATGTGCAATTTTTTAAGAACTAAATGTATTATAATACGTATCTGTAAATCGTTAAGCATGAGAACCCCGCAACTAATCGAACAAGTCAATGATTCTCGGCAAATGATACTTGTTCTTCACGGTCACACGGTTCAACTTCCGATAATCTATACACATCCTCATTGTGCCATAAGTCTTAGGCATGAACAAAGTTGGTGCATCCTACGAAAAAGTGCTATCATGAATGAAACCCTTCAATTTAAGATCATCGATCTGAATCCTTAGTTCATCTAACTTAGCTGGAGCCTTGCGATACGGCGTAATAGTCACCGGCTTCGTGTCTGAAATCAAATCAATAGATAATTCAATTTCCCACTCATGCGGAAGACTGCTCAATTTTCGGGGAAAACATCTACAAATCCATGCACCATAGGGATTGACTCCAACCCCAAAACTGACACCTCAGAAATAGAAAGACTAGCTAGCATACATGTTAGACTAGTTTGCGTCTTACGCGTATAAGGAAGAGGGGATTTACGCTCTCCCTGATAACAAATTCTTACTCCCGTAGGCGTCAATATCGACACCTTACACTTCTCACAATAAAAAACAGCATGAAAGTGTGACAACCAATCAATGCCGATAACGATGTCAAACCCCAACATTTCGAACACTACGAAATCATACTTGAAAATGTGATCTTCTATTACTAACTCGCACTTTCGACACACTTTAGTAACAAGAAAAATTTTCTCCCTCGAAGTATTTACATATATGAGGGCATTCAACTGTTCTACTGATAACTATAACATGTGTGCAAAACGTGCAGATATGAAAGATCATGATACACCAGTGTCAAACAACATCTGGGCCCAAGTAGCAAGGAAAGGGAGAATACCTCTTACTACACAAGGCTCTACAATATTTGGAGCTTGCGGCATAGCATAAGTACGAGCCTGAGAAGTCTGGCCCTGCTGAAATCCTCCGCGATAGCCACTACCACCTCCAGGAGAAGGTTCATCTCCCTGACGAGAAGAGATGGATGGAGGTACATACGGCCTCCTCATCGCTATCTCAGGCTAAATAGAAGAAGAAGCTTCTCGAGAGCCGCTCGGAATTGCGAAACCGTCGCGATAACACGCCTGCATATGTCCCCTACCACCGCACCTCCTACAAATTGCGAAAGGACACAAAATCCATATGTACCCCTCTGCACCACATATACGACATACCGGAGAGCGAGAGCAATCTCGAGCCAAGTGACCCTGCTGGCTACAAGTAAAACACCCCTACCCTTGAACCGGTGTGCTAGAAACAGAAGAACGTGTAGGTTGAGAATGCCCACCACGTGAAGGAGGAAAGAATACATCTCGGGCTCTCTTCCTACTACTTCCATCTTCGACATTCGAACCCAAACTTCAGCCAACACTTCCACCTCCTCCAACTCCACTACAATTTTCCGAAGTAAATCCCGAATCCTAAACGGAACGAGAACCAGAACACTACCCCTAAGGCCTAGGAAGACGAGCATAAAGAACCTGCTATCTCTTGAGTAAACTCGCCTCCACTTTCATAGCTGCACTTACAAGTCTTATAGAGCCCCGAAACCTCGATGTTCTTAATAGCATGCCGGAGTCCATCCTTAAACTTGCTTACACTTAGCTCTTCCTTAGAAACAAGTTCCGGTGCGTAACGAGATAGGCTTGTAAACAATATCTGATACTATTACACCATCGAATTATTCTGGAGAAGGCTCGTGAACTCCTTTTGTTTCCTTTCTCATAAGGTAGCACAAAAGAACTCCTTCAGAAATGAACTTTGGAATACCGCCCACTTGATATTCCGGCGATCATGTATCTTTTCATAGCCCTTACACCACTAGCCCTCTTCTCCGCCAAGAAAGAATGGTGCCACCACCATCCGTAGGTCCTCATCAAGTATGTGGAGCACGTCGAAGATATACTCCACCCCTGTAAGCCAATGCTCTGCCATGATTGGTTCTTCTTCCCCCGTAAACGTGGATGGATTCATCCGCCTAAAACTTATCTGAGCTTTCGAGCCCTTGTCTCGGCACTCGGTACGCTCCTCGTATCATGCGCCAAGTTACGCATAACTTCATCTATGGCTCTCATCAAGCCCGTAGCGTCTACTTGAGCTCTTCCGGCTCCTACTTGAGCTTGTGGCTAAACATGAGGTCGAGTATTTGGAATATTTTCTTCGTATCCCTCCAAACTCGCTTCACTACTCTCTTCCAAGCCTGAAACACCCTCGGTTTCCTGAATCTCGACTTCTCGAGCCCGAGTACGTCTAGCTTCCGCTTCTTTAATACCACGACTTCCAACACGACCACCTCGAGAACCAATCCCATGGCCTTGACTACCACTTCGTCCACTACTTCTTCCTCGCCCATAAGTTCTTCCTATAGCCATACTTTACTTCACTTCATAATCAATAATATAAAAGACATAAATTTATTCGTAAACAAATGCCTTTACACTGCACTCGCCTTCGGAAAAAGAAAACTTCGAAACTTCTATGAATACAACTCTTTATGTTGCAATTCCAACTCACGCGCTAGCAAAATTACTCATGCGATACTTCTATACACTCTTTAACTTTTAGCAAGAAACTAAAATCATCAATCATGCCTACACTCTCGGCCCTTCCTACCCTCAAGCTACCAAGGTTTATATAACCCGGTTAAGCTATGATACCAGCCTGTCGCGCCCTGAAATCCCAAATGACCTGGGGTTGCGATCCTAATCCCTTTTTAAAGAAAAGGAAACGAATATATATATTTGAAAAAAAAAAAGGAATTTCTTCTACTTCGCTTCTGTCACTTCTTATTCTACAGCACTACCTATTATCAGAGTACGCATAAAAGAATACTACACTATAGCCCGCATACGTCTGTTATATTTAAGCAAGATAATATAACGTATCCTGCATATGACTTTTATATCAATTTATAGGTAAACACCATAATTACAACTTCAATAAGCGAATTTTTTCAACAAAATATAATCTCATAAAAATCTCATGAGTATACAAGAGTATATATTACTCTTTTGTTAAGCCCAAACAAACTCAAGAGCTACAACAATTTGTAATATAAAATATACAACTTCTAATATTTCGAATATGTACAACATCATGAAGTTCAAATATATTACTTCTAGGCCAATTATAATAACATGAATGAGGCCGTTACAAAATAAGATACAAAAGCATATCTTCACAAAAAAATATGTACATCAACTTCGGACCATCTCAAGAATGCCTCCCGTTATCCTCTGTACCTACAATGATGTTATGATACAATATAGGAAAGAAAAATGCGCGAGTTAGACTACTAAATAAAATGATACGTGCGATACTATGCGGTGCCATAATGCATAAACATACCACATATAAAGATGTATACCATGTAACTTGACTCGACTTCGACTTCACTTCTAAATTTCAACTTATAAAATATTGAGACTAGTGTCTAAATTCATTTTATTCTAAAACTAGGTTCTTTCGTGAACCCTCTATAAATCGTTCCCTTCGTGAAACATATATAGGTAATTTCCCTGATTAGGTTTCCCAACTTTCACAGTAAGGCGTCAGGTCTTCTATTTGCTTTTCTTCTTAAGCTTCGTAAACTTTCGACACTTTGTCCCGAAAAGAAATGAAAAATGACTCAATTTTCCATGAATGCAATATAACTTCCTCAAATTATTATCATATTTAAAACTTCAAAAATTCAATATTCGAACTTCATAAACTTCATGCTTCACTTCGATAAATTAGAATGAGCATCGCACCTTCAAATATAAACCAAATTGTTCTCTTTTCTTCTCTTCAAAACTTCATTTCAAAGCTTCAATTCTTTGGAAAATCATTTCAAAACTTCTCGTTTATAAAAAATGCTACTTTAGTTCCACATACGTGAAATGCCACTTCAATGCATAAATGTCAATACAATGACAATATAATTCACTCATCTTCTAAATATGCTTCCTTCATCTTCTAATAACTTCAAACAACTAAAATTCATCTCTAATTCAACTTCTACGAATTAGACTACAACATCATACGATTCACACATAAGGTACACACATAAACTCACACGTATTATATTATTTTGTAGGCTACTCATACCTATTAGCACGCTAGAATACTTTCGAGAGCTAATCGTCGAAAAGCCTTAAATCTTCTTCTCTTTCACCATTCGATTTGATCTAACAAACGAAATCAAATCTTTAAACATCGAGACTTAAAAGTGTTCTACTCCTTATGAGGATAAAGAAAATCAACTTCAAATTCTCGTACCATCTAGGCACAAAAAATGAAAGAAATCAAACGGAAGGGATGAAAGAAAAACTTACGTGGAAATGATCTTTATGTTCTAAGGATCAAGAATCTACTCTTAGATTTCGGATCCGCCTTTGGGAACTAGATCGATTCAAGACTTTTATCTCCAAGATTTACTTCTTTCTTCCCTCTATCTTTCTACCTTCTATTTTCGAAATTAATAGGGTATAAGAGATAAAGTGTGTTATAAAGTCATAAAGCAATGGAGTCCACTTATTAGTCCTTAAAACTGTATTAATTAATAGTATAATGCAACACATTTAAGTTATTTATCTTTCATATGTTGTGTGAAACTGGTTATATTTCGGTATTACAGATTTTAATTTGTTTGATGCAAATAAAGAGCTTAAGTGGATGTTTTACGAGGCAGTTGACGCAACGGTGAAGATGCTTGGATTTTCAAGACTCAAGGTGACGATTTTGGGCCATTGGAAGACTTGCAAATGAGTAAAAGTGATAAATGAAGTGTAAAAAAAGGAAACTCCGGAATACGCAGTTTTAGATATCTGCAAATCAGGAAACTCTAGAATATGCAGTTTTTAGTATTATATAAAGGATTGATCTTATTGTTTAGCTCATTCATCATTCATTATTCAACATTCTCCATTATCTTTCTATTGCTTTAGTGGAAACTGTGGAGAATTGTGGAGATTCAAGAATTCAATAAAAGTTTGTGAGTTGGTATTTTTATTTAATTAGTTGTTTTATTTACATAGTAGTAGTATAAATCAGTTTTCGTAGTTTAGGTTCTTTTATAATTACCGTAATCGTAGTTGCTCATTATTATTTGAAGTTATATCATTTGATCATGGATTGTTATCCAGTTATCGTTGTTTTCATTGTTAACATGCTAGGCTAGGGCTCTTTTCTTGCCTATGGGATGAAGATGATTTAACAGATTCGAACTAACCCTAATTGATGAGTATGTTTTTAATAAACTTAAT
>MKEJ01053061.1:0-13595 GCA_001753735.1 Embelia ribes | reverse complement strand
CTTGCCCTCCCTTGACAAAAATTCTGCGTCCGCCACTGGACACCGCCATCATCTTCTACGTTCATATATACGAAGTAACATGTGCCGTACTTAATATTTAGTGACTTCATACATACATATTATGTAATGTGACCGATTCAATATCGAATTAGATGTAGCTCACTTTACCCATAATTTACCCTCTGTGCTTGTTAATGTTATGCACCTAGGTCTAGTATATAAATGAATTTCAGAGTATTACCCATCAAGTAGTTAAGCACAATGTTTCACTTTGCTAATAAAAACATTACTTAGGGCTTGTTTAGTTGTATCTTGTAAGTTCTAATTTTTTAGGTTATTTGCTTAAAAATTGATAATGTTTGGCTGTTCAACTTTTAAATTGAGTTTATTTACTATTTTTGTATAAATAAGCAAAAAGTCTTAAACTATATTCATCCAATTTTTTTTTTTAATTGGAAATAAACTCAATTCTCATCAATGAGCCAGCCTAAGTGATCTTTATTCCGACATTAAAGACATCTTTTACCCACGAACTTACCTAAAGAAGCTATCTTTCACCAAAGAATAAGCTAATAAAATAAATGCGTATGCATTACTCAATAATTATGCTTATTTCAATGATAAAAACGTACTTGCGTTGGTGGTTGAGCTCGTCCTCCTAATTAATCACCTATTATTTAAGAACAATTGATGTACTTGTATTAGATTTATCGACCAAAGACTTTACCGGGAGTTGGACTAAGGGTTAACCAATACCAAACGAAGCTTTAGCTATAAAAAAAATATATGCTATTTTAGCTGAAATTTTTTTATGGGAACACTAATATTGCTAATTTATACCAAAAAAAAAGTTGTATAAACTTAGATTGTATGATACATAATTAACCATATTAGCTTATTTTTAAAAAATAGAGAAAATATATGATCAGTGGGTTATGGCCAATTTTAGATCATACAATCTAAGTTTTTACAATATTTTTTGTATAAAAATTTTGTAATTGAAAAGCATGGTCTTTTACCCTTTGTTTTATGCCATATTTTATTCAAATCAAGTTTTGCAGTCCTCGTTGATTGCAACTTAGAAATCAATATATGTATATATGATTTGGACCGTAAGTACTGGTCTAATGTGGTTCAACTTCTCATAAGCGATCTTTCGTAATAATTGCCGTGAAGTTGGGATATACTTACAGTGGAAAAAACAAAAGAAAAAAACGATTTGTATTAGCTTTATTATTTCTATGGTATTATCTAAAATGCTTATGCAAAACTTCTCAAGTTATCCATGCAAACCTAGCATAAGTCTTTAATCCAATTTCAAAGTTACACATACATCTCATAAATTGCAATTTTCCAACCGCTTAAATAATACATTCCATTAATATGTTGTAATTATCAATTACTCCCACCGAGGATTGCCCTATTATCAGCCAACACTAATTAATTTCAATTTTGAGCAATTAGTTACTTCATGTCGAGGTTTCAATAAATTATCAACGAGCACCTTTTGTCCTAAACTTGAATTTTTATAACTATTTTGCCCTTTACTTTGAATATACAAAATTATATTACTCATTAATCATATTAATCAAACCACTTTAACTAAATATGTACAAAAATAATTTCTTATAATTCTAAATATTAAATTAAAAAAATAAAAAATGTGAGTAACTAAATATTTAGAGTAGAGAATAAAAATAAGAATGAGATTCTATTTAATTTTTTATGCAAATATAATTTAAATGATTAAAAATTTGAAAAAAATAAACATGTTTATTGTTAGGTAAATTATGAGATTACCAAAACAAGCATTTTATATGCGAAGATATATTTTTGGTTAAAGTTCCATAAAACTTTTAACAAAGCCTTTTTTATTATGTTTTCATAATCTACTTTTGACAAATTTTTAGATGTTTATAAATTTATACGAAATACAAGGATTAAAATCATCAAGAATTTAGTTTTCATCTTAAGTAAGTCGCTTACTTCTACCATAATAATTTTCTTTTTATATAAATCTGTATTATATGTACATTTATATATTTAAAAATTTCAAAATTTTTATTTTAAGAACTTTTTATTAATATATTTATATAAAATATAATATTATCTTCTACTTTATTTTTCATTTCCAAATGCAATATCATCTAAAACGATTAAATGTTACTTTTTGATAATTTACCGAAACATGAGGTTCCTAATTGATTAAAATTAAAACTAATGGGCATTGAATGATAATAAGGTAAACTTAAGAGGTGATCATCGATAATTCCCCTCTTTTTAATAGAATATTCACCCTATAGAATATTCAAGGTACTTAGGGATATACAATTGGGAGATACTTATAATTATCATCATTTAAGGAAATTAAAGAAAGACATTAGACTTTCAATCCAATTTGGATACAGCTATGGTCTATACAAATACTACAATTCAATATAAGCAGTATGGCAATACATGTTACTTTAAAATATAATTATATATGTATATATATAATAAAAAATATATGGCAATAATATGGATCTGTTCAAGACTTATACCACATAAAAATGGTATGCATACCGGCTTGTTTGGCGGCTTATATATATTTTTTTACTTATAAGTTTCACAATATTTTGGTACTAAGCTTTGAAACTATAATTATTTATTATTTTAATCTAAATAAGTTGGATGTATCTAGTTTTTCTATTATTTATAAATAAATCGACATATTTACTTAAAAGTTATAACCGAACAAAGCTTTAATGTTAACACAGTGATATCGCGAATTTTCTTTTGTTGAATTGGAAAGAACTATATTTGGACTTTTTTTTATGATTTTGTATTTGCAATACAATCTTGATCATATAACTTTATCTTTCTTCTTTCCTTTATTTTGAAATACTTTACTATACAGCTTGGGCAATTGGCATTGAATTGTTGTAGTAATGTAAATTATTACTCAATAATAAAGAAAAATAAAAAATAAAGATGTAGTAAACAAAGTTCCATTTTAAAAAGCATCGAATAAAATACGTACTGATGTAGTAAATTATTACCAATGAAGGAAAAATAAATAAAAGAAGTAATTAAATAAATTGAAATTTTACCAAAAGCAAATGGACACGTGGCAGCGTACAATTTGAGAACACTGCACATAGCGGGCACGTCCACACGCGCTTCCACATACGCGTGGTTGCGGGAAAGAACATAAACTAATATAATGCGCTAATTTCACAAACACCACAATGTTATACAAAATTGGCACTCAAACCCCTAAAATTGACAATGTTGATTGGTTCAGTACTTAGTTGAAGTGTAGTGCGACTTGAAATTGAGCCAGACCATCAAACAATCAAAAAGTGGTGACTCGTACGCTTTTTCTTTGTCTAGTGGGATCCCAAACAAAAGAACTTTTGAACTAATAGAATCCGGAAAGGAAATTAGTCGCAAGTTTTTTATCCAAAAATACTCATACGTGAAGCTCATGTTTTTTTATCTCATAACGCGGTAAAATAGTGACGAATTTGTTTCCCGTGAAATTAAAAACGAAGGTGGAGTTTTGGTAGCAAATGTACTAATGAGATTAAAATGTCGCATACCAGAAGCAAACAACTTTGATCAACCCTCTTAATCGGGCCAATGCCAGCTAATAAAAGATGATTATCAAATTCCACGTCATATCAAAGTTTTTGCATACCCAATAATTTTAGACTTAAAAAATTTAGATATTCTCTTAATTATCAGAAGCAAGTTTTTGAAGGCAAACTCACATTGTAACTGCATGTCAAAAAATAATGTAATTTATTATTTATTAAAGAATGAGACGAAATTGGTTTCATCGGACTGCAAATATTAATGGCAAATGCATTCAATAATTTTTTTTTTCCATATAAAAGGGGTATTGAAATAGTAAAGGTTCAATGAAGCACTGTGACTCTAATAATCCATCCAAAATATCTCGACATTGCATAATTGTATTATAAGTAATCATAGCGATTTTTCAATTGAATATTTAGTGACGGTTAGGTTACTAAAGCCGTCTCTGTGTGCAGTCAATTTTCTTTTTGCCTTTTGCATTCGATAGCCAATCCCCTTCTCCCGATAAAATCTTTTTCGCTCATCAGAGGCGTAATATTATTATCAACCTCAAAGAATCTCGTACGTACATTCCTTATATTGCATAATACATTTAGAATCTAGATATAAGGCAAGTTACATGACAAAAAATAATGCAATTTATAATTTATTAAAAAATAATACACAGTTAAAATTTATCAGACTACAAATATTAATGGTAAATACGCTCAACGATTTTATACCATCTTAAAGGGATATTGAAATATTAAAGTTTATCGGAGGGGGTAACTAGATGACTCCCCCGACACAAATGTATTGCAAGTACGGAATTTCCAGCACTGGTCCTTCCACTTGGCACTATTAGTTCACTAAGGCCACCTTGTATCTCCGCGCATTCATGTTGTCAAATTTTCTTTAGGCTTTTGTACTCAACAGCCAATCTCCTTCCACCCGAAAAAATCCTTCCACTCTTCCGTTACCTTGTGGGCGGCCTAATGTTATTGTCAACCTCAAATAACCGCGTAATTACATTCCATATATTGCAGTTCATATTTTAGAATTCAGATATAAGGATTAAAATCTAGGCGATGAGAATAGATACAATTATCGTAATGCTTACGAGTAAGTAGTCCTAAATGCATAATTAACAGAGATAAAGGGTGCAGATTAAGACAACCTACAATAAATTATCCGGCAGATAAATGCATGTGTGTGGGTTTGAGACATATATATATATAATAATAATAATAGTAATAAATTATACCAAAAAATTAGAACTCTTAGAGAGAGAAGCTTTCCCTTCTTTCGCCTCAGAATCGCCGTCCGAACTGCCATGGGAGAGACCCAGAGAGAGAGAGAGAGAGACGAATCGTTCTTATGCAATTATACATACATACATATAGATATATACATATATAGTCTGGTATAAATATTTGTTTATATGCCATTGTCCCCCCCTCTCTCTGGATTTATCTTCCCGCTCTCTCTATCTCTCTCGTGCCCTAGATCTCGATCACACTGTCCAATAGCGAAGCTTCTCCCTCTCTCTCTCTCTCTCTCTTTTTAATTTCATGATTCAATCAGGTACAGAGTCTCGGCTCTCATTAGTTAATTGATTGTGTTTGAACTTTTAATTGGTAATAATAATATAAATAGTTGTAATCAAATTCAAACACTCAATTTCTCGAGCATAGGCTCAGTAATAATATAAATAGTTGTAATCAAATTCAAACACTCAATTTCTTGAACATAGACTTAGTTTTTATTATTTGATCAATTGAGTTGATTTTGTTGTTGGGTGAAGGCATGACTATTGATGTGGTGAATCATAAATGGGTCTCTTGTGAATTGGTTTGGTTCTGAAATTTTGTAAGAATTTAATTTTACTTTCTATATACGAGCATGGCCTCTATGAACGAGACATTTTCATATGTTGTGGTCCCACGTATGTATTAATACACCGGAGGTGGAGAGAAATTTAATTTAATTTATAATGTGTAAGCGTACCCGTTTATGTTTCATACTTTGACTTCTATGGTTAGGTTTACTTTTGCAACAATCTCCAAAAAAAAATGTTTATTGCTTTATAGTGACTATTTTCATTTATTTGTTGACAACGCTTTGAGGGTATATCGTAGATACTTTCTCGGAACAGTATGAGGGAGAGATTTATGGATTCCTCACTTTTCCAAGTATTTAGTTGTTCTTGATGTTGCAAACTTGAGGATTTGGCATTGGATATGATGAGTATTTTGCTGTAACAGTTATGGTTAAACTTTAATCTGGAAGAATCTGTGGGCCTTTTCGGGTAATTTTAATCTTACTAATGAAGTATGCTTCGGGTTTTGAAAAGAAACCAAGTTTGTGGAAATTGAGAAGCTTTCGGAGTTGGAACGGAAGGCTTGTAGTTTTGTTGTATTTTTAAGTTTGGCATATATAGCTGTTTGTCTCGTGATTTTTTATTTTTATTTTTTTTGGTTTTTATACGACACTAAGCAAACTATATTCTTCGTCTTAGGCAGGTGAAATTTTTATCGATGGCAAGGTGCTATTGGTTAGATTGTTTTTGTGATTATTTCCTGGGTGTGGCGAAAATTGAACAAGATATTTCTAAATGATGCAGTTCTATTGCTCGTTACTTATCTTCTTGCGCCTCCCTTTATATACTTCTGTTGCCTTTTGTTTAAGTATCTTTTAATCCATTAAACTAATTTCCATTCAAAAATTTGTTGATGGTGCTGCTTCTGTGCTGATAAAATGTGTCTTTAACTGTAGATTCAAGCTCTGGTTCAAATTCCTACTAAGTTGTCTGATAGCTGAACATTTATCAGATATTAGGTGCTCTCACTTTGCAAAAGTTGATCCACCCTATGGAAGCTGCTATAGTCTATACTTTGTGCTGTTATCCATTTTAACGGTAAATAGATAGATGAAGACAGTTCAAGCTTGGCGTTTCAACATGAAGGACATGCGTCGTCGGTCACACTTAAAGAAGCCAAATTGGATTATCATCTTGGTCTCATTAGTCAGCTTGTTCTTGATTTGCGCTTACGTATATCCACCCCACAACTCTTCTGCGTGTTATGTGTTTTCATCTAACGGCTGTAAAGGATTTCCTAATTGGGGGCCGTCTGCTCCTGCGAGGGTGTTCACTGATGATGAGATTGCTTCCCATGTTGTGATTAGAGATATTTTGAGTGCTCCATCACGTCCCTTAGAAAACGCTAAAATTGCATTTTTGTTCTTGACCCCGGGGACATTGCCTTTTGAGAAGCTGTGGCATAAGTTTTTTGAAGTAAGTGATTACCTTCCTTGTCTAACTGTTGTTTTTCATGCATTTTTCTTTATGGTAAATTGTCAAAATTGCCTATATGCTTTTCATTTTCATCTGGTTATTGGTTTGATTTCTCACTGTATTGAAGACTATTCATCTTTTTCAAAGTTTTTTTCTGCATAGAGAGCTTTTTTTTGTTGAATCGTTTTATTTTCTACTTGCCTCAGATGTGCCATGTGATGTGAACTTTAGCACTTGTCCCTTTGCTCTCTTTTTTGAGTTAAGTATTAATTTTTAAATTTTTATATATCTTACTGGATTTGTTCTTCATAGTTATGCTTGAGAAAATGACAAACTCACAGTTTGATATGCATGAACCTGACTGTTATTCTTGAGAAAACTACAAATTCACAAGTTCAATTCCCCCTTGATAATTGCATGTTTTGGCATGGTTGAGGTCTAAAAGAAAGAGCGCTCGTAGTACTAATGAACTGGTAGCCCTTTGGCGGGACAGAAGCCATTGGTCAAGTTGTTCATTTTCGGAAGATGTCAATTTGTGCTACATCTATATTTCATTTTCGCTTTTTGGGATTTTGTTATGGTTCATTCAGTTCAATTGATGGATTAGAAGTCAAAACATTTATCTTTATCCTTTTTGGCAGGGCTATGAGGGCAGATTCTCTATCTATATCCATGCATCCAAGGACACACCGGTGCATGTTAGCCATTACTTTAGAGATCGAGAAATTCGCAGTGACAAAGTTAGTTATTTTGTTCTTTGACAAATATTCCTGCCACGAATGTCTTTTCTTTGTGCTTTGTTTTTGTTGTTTTATTTTCTGCTTTTGATATTGAGTTGGAATGTTATTGGCGAAATGTTGTCTCTTGTGGCCCATTAAACTTTTCGTACATTCATTAAATGCTCTTATATCATTTTAATTCAGCAATGAACTTCAAAATTGATGCATATGGGAATTCGTATAAAACAGAGAGGATGGTTGAATTTGAGAAATCACTAGGGACTTATAATTCTGATGATTAAACTGGTTATGTATTATTTGTTATACAATTCAACTCTATTTCCACAAGTTACCATTGTTGCTATTAATTGATTTTATTGTTGAGATAGTTTTAGCATTGTTGATTCTATTTGCAGGTAGACTGGGGGAAGATTTCGATGGTTGATGCAGAGAAACGCCTTCTTGCTAGTGCACTTGAAGATGTGAACAATCAACATTTTGTATTGCTTTCCGATAGGTGAATGAATGATTATAAGTACCGCTATTAGTATTGAAATTGTGTTCACAAAGTGTTACTAACAGTTGATTGGTGTGCCCTCTTTCTACAGTTGTGTACCATTGCATGATTTTGACTACATTTACGACTATCTGTTGAGCACAAATATTAGCTTTATAGACTGGTGGGTACAATTATCTGCATTAGACTTGCAAATTCCCCTTTTACTGGTTTGAATCTTATGGATATGAGGCTCTCTTTCATTACTACCCGTGCTTCCATTCATCCAGCTTTGAGGATCCCGGTCCGCTTGGAAATGGCAGATATTCAGAGCATATGTTACCAGAAGTTATAAAGGCCGACTTTCGGAAAGGCGCACAGGTATAAGCTTAGAAAATGAGTTTGAGTACTATTCTTCCTGTTTTAAAATTTTCACAGATTTCTGTTTATCTCCTGTCCAAGTCCTAAGAGAAGGGCCTTCTGAGATCTAATTTCTTCTTTCTTTGATCTTTTCAGTTTACTTATCTATATAATTTTTTTTTTAATTTGCGCAGTGGTTCACAATGAAACGGCAGCACGCAGTGATAGTAATGGCTGATAATCTCTACTACTCAAAGTTTCGAGATTACTGCAGGGTATTTCATCTTCTTAGTTATTGTTATGTGTTCTTTTGTGATTCTTACATGTCTTGTAGTTATTCAGACTGTTTATCAAGCATGTTCTTATATGTGCTTGAAAGTAGTGGCCCTTTCTTGGGCCTTAATTTTAAGTAGATTAGGCATACAAATAAGCAGGTTTGGGATTATGCTCATAGTATTGGTAGATTCAGTGATGTGTTTTGATATTCTTTTTTGGCTGAAAATATGTTCTGACATATCAATGGTGTTGGTTTTGCAGCCAGGTATGGATGGTCGTAATTGCTACTCCGATGAACATTATTTGCCCACATTTTTCTATGTAAGTGCACCTTCGATTACTCATCATTAACTTGGGGTCATTTTGGTAATGTTGTTTCTTTTTGCTTCTGTTAAAAGCATAAGCCTTTAATTCATGAAGCAGGTCTTAGTCCCTGTAAGGGGTTTTTGATTTTCTCGGTGTTCTGTTTTCTTGTTCAAAAATGTTTTCAAGAACTCGAAAGCGTTTAGAACAAAAAACTGGATCACCCTTAAGATAAGGAATATGAAATGGGCCTCAATGTTGAACAACCTATTTTGTGTTTATTTTCAGATGCTTGATCCGTTCGGCATAGCAAATTGGTCAGTGACACATGTTGATTGGTCAGAGGGTAAATGGCATCCAAAATCATATACGGCTAACGATGTTACTTACAAACTCCTGAGAAATATTGCAGTAGGGTTATCTCCTTCCTATTTTGCTTTAAAATGGTAGCTATCAATGAACCGTTGACAGATTGTTTGCTTTATATTGCAGTCCATTAATGAAAGTGTTCATGTGACAAGTGATGAACGGCGGGTATGTATATATTCATACTTACAGCATTTTGGATTCTGCTGGCGCTTCTCTCAAGAGATTTTCTAAAACAATTTATTTTATGAAATGCAGAAGGAAATCCAGGTTAGACCTTGTTTATGGAACGGGAAGCAACGTCCGTGCTACTTATTTGCAAGGAAATTCATGCCCGAAACTCTCAATAACTTGATGCTGCTCTTCTCAAATTACACCGCAACATCAATTTGACCAGGGCCTTAATTCTTTGGTCGTGTCAGTATTTGTTCTTGACCCTTCATTTTTCGTGTAGCTTATAATATGACGTAAAGCGCGCCTCATATAGGATTGATCAATGAAGTGCCCCCGATTTCGCTAATTTTTTTTTTTTTTTTTTTGGCAAGGGCATTTGGCACATTTGGTTATATAGCAGACTAGACTTCAGTTCAGTTGAATGTAAGTTGTGTTGCTCAAGTATCTGAATTGAGGATTTTTCTTTCTTTTCCTTTTTTTTTTTTTGTTGGTATTTTTCTGTTAGTATGTTGTTATTGGACAGAATTATTGAATACTTAATGCAATTTGGTGAATTTTTTATATTTGTAATCTAGGCCAAATATTAAGGGAGTGTCCCCCTTCCTAAAATGAAGCCTACATCTCAGTAATTTCTTTATATGCTTTTTACTTTTTTAAATTGTTATCCAAAGTCATAAATACTATACTATTTGTGACTCATCTCTCTTGACAGCATACTTATTCTGTCTCTATGTGAGGAGTACCCTCTACCAAAATTTCTTCCTTGTGAAAAAGAGATAACATATCACCAGTATTTTTAATAAAAATTGGTTGTAATAAATTATTCTCAATTTATAATAATCTTAGCATCAAAATACAACCATACTCTTGTTCTTGTACTGTGACTTGGTGACTTAGATCATGCACAAATAAAGCCTCATATCATTCATTACTGAAATACTTAGCTAAACATCTTATTATTTGTAGTTTAACTAAAATATTTAGAAATTTAGTTAGAAAAACACATGTATATCAGAGCTATAACATTAGCTATTTCCCAAAGTGCTGTAGTGTTAGTAACTAGTATACATTAAAGTGTTAATCTTCTCTATTCCTATTGTGTCTTCGCTTTCATTAGTTATCTTTTATTGTTAAAATAAAAATAATGAGTCATTTTTATGTATTTTACTCAATATGGATAAACAAACTGATGAGAACGCTCTAACAAGTGATTTATATTCCATTAAAATGTATTTTTACGTCTATGCATCATGAAAGAATAAATTGGCATTTTTATTGATATACTGTACATCCTAAATGAATTTGAGTGACTTGAAATTTAGAAAGTTGATACTACTAATTTACATTTGCTTTTAAATTAAGTGAACACCTTTATTTTGTATATGAAAGAAAAATAATTTTTTTCTTGTCTATAAATTAGTTATTATAACCTATGGCTTAATGTCACCAAGATGGAACTAACCTAGCAGTAGAAAGTGATTCACAGGACTAAAAAAGTTCAACTTTCTTGATCGGGTTTATGAGCGAGCAAGATGTCGGAATGACCCATAATATACACCTCATTATTTTCAGCTTTACCTGAAAACGGCGCCCAGATGGGCGCCCAAGCAAGCACTAGGCATGGCTCATCTAGAAAAGAGTAAATAGATTCATAGCCTTGCCTATTCTAGACCCCAACCCCAGGCAAAAGATAAGTCTTCAATTAGCTACAACTATACAATACAAAAATTGGGGCCACACTTAAAAGGTGCAATATAAACGTATGCATGTGTAAGAATCAATGTTACACAAAAATTTTTAACCTATTAGAGTTTTGGGTTAGTTCAATTTGACCTCCATCTTTTTGCTCTTATCTTAGTTTACCCCTTTGTCATTTTATTTGTTTCAAATGATCCTATATCCTTTTATTCCATTGGTCAATTCACGCCAATAGTTAATACCGTTAGCCACTAACTATTCATAAAAAATATGTATTTTTAAATTGGAATTAAAAATGTTAAAGTGCCCAAAAATTTTTCTGGTGTATAATTGAAAATTATAAGAATATTTTTTTAAAAAAGTAAGAACAAAATTTCTAGTCATGAAAATATTTATTTATAATTTTTTATAAAGTAAAAATAAAATAAAAATAAAAATGCTAAATTTAGAAAAAAATAATAAAATAATATTTAAAAACTGACACGTGTTGATGAACACTCGAGCAAGTCCAGAATAGTTTTTTAAAAATAAATGATTAACTGTATTAACTATTGGCCTATTTGACTAAGAGATACACCCTAGAGTTGTTTTTAATAAAGATATATTTGTGCAAATGATACGAGTGCGACCCTTTGTCGATGGCAAGTCATTACAATGGGAATATTTTCCACTTCCAAACCAGTGAATAGTACAAAAAATGTCCTCAATTCTAAATTAAAGAGGTCACAAGTGGTGTACTTTCCTTATTGTCGTTAGAAGATGATGAAATATTCGTGATTTTTTTTTTGTTGTTGTCACCTTCGTTCGTTCGGCTATAAAAAATATTAAAAAAATGAGTTATTTGTAACATATAAATTATCAAAATGAAAGAGAAACTATTCTCTGTCGAACGTAATTGTCATCTCTAAAAACAATCCACCAAAAGCACAGTGATAGAAACAAACGTATTGGAATTTGGGAACTACATAGCATTCTTGTTGTGAACCTATTGTACGAAAAATATCAACCGTTGAATAAAAAATTAATCGCTGATATCGAAACAATCTCTTTTTTACTTACGTTTTGACACTAACTCTTCATTTGTTGGTTTTTATCCAATGGCTGAAAGTTGTTTCCTCTCAGCTTATTACGCTAGTGCAAGTAAATATTTATTTTGAATATCTTTCTTCAGAAAAATATTTTATTTGGGATAAAATCTGAACAAGAATGTACTCATCTTCCTTCAAGTAGGAAATGACTTAATAAAAGTTTTTATTATAAAAAAATTAAAAAAAAATACAAGATATTGTCGACGGATTATCGATAAGGATACAACTTGTTCATTACTATCTTGACATAGCAATGGTTCCATAGTTTCAAGAAAAATTCTATTTGGTACTAGTAGTTTCAAGTGCAACACTAACAATTCCCAAGTTTGAATTTTTGACACCATTATTCCCTTAAAAAGCAGCAAGTTATCCTAAATATAATATAAAAACATTACATAATACAGTGTAGTTCACTTAAGGGTTAATTAGCCTTTCTACAATCTCTCTTGTTATCATCATCTCTAAATTTAAGCATGTTAAGATTCTCAAAAAAATTTGGAAATGAGGTAAACCACAAAAGGGACCAAGTATGTCACTTTTCTCAAATCTTGGGTACCACATCTGCTAGCCTTTCTGAGATTCAGGAACAATTAGTGTTTTAATTGAAACTACACAGACCGAATAGAAATTTTGTCTAAACTATGGGTACCAATGAAATTCACACCAAAAAATTACAAAATCTATTTGCGCATGTATGTTGTTTGTGTGGGTGTGTGGGTGTGTGTGTAAAAGTGTTGAATTTTGGTACAAGATATGAAATTGGTCATTGGGTTTTCCTCCTAATGCCAATAGGACTATTATCTTATAATTATTGAGTATTGGTTCATAGAAAGCTATAACTTGGACTTTCCGATATTTATTTCTTTGAATGCTTGTATTTGTGTTTTATCCCTTGTTTTGGGGGAAAAGAAAAATGTTCATAGTTTTTTCTATGCTTTTTATTCATGTTAAGATCCCTTGTTTCCCTTTTTATTCATTTGGTATGTAATTGACATGTTATAGAATTTCGTCCACATCCAAATCTCATACCATCAATAACATCTTCAAAAGATGATATTTCCGGCTTTTTAATTTATAGAAAAATAGAAGTACCCATTTCAACTACTTTGGTAACTTTTCGATGTATATACATATTTTCTCATCTATATAAGATATTTGTACGTACAATTATTTGACATGTGTTATCTGAAATTAAGATTTAAAAAAAAATCTTACAATATTAGAAATAATCCAAATTATTGGCCTTTAGGCAAATCACAAGA
>MKEJ01053060.1:0-17309 GCA_001753735.1 Embelia ribes | reverse complement strand
ATTAACGAGTTCATGGCTTTGTAATTTTAGGAGTAAAGCTTGCTTTATGTATGGTTTATATCTTCAATTTCAATGATAGAACCATCTTTTTTTGGAAAAATAACCCTTTTTTTATTATTTTCCAATCTTCCAAGTTTCTTAAACATAGAAAAATTTGCATGAGTTTTTTCCAGTATGCATAGTTTGAGACATCAAATAGTGAAGGTTTGGAAATACAATTTCCTTCGTAAGCAAAAGTGGGTATCATGTCTGCCGTGGATTTTTATTCTAAAACGATTAAGTTTTTCTAAAGAGAAATGAAGCTTTGATGCCACTTGTTGTCCCTTAGGTAAATACAAGAGGGGGGTGAATTGTATTAAAAATTAAATCAAAAGCTTTTAGAATTAAAAATAACACTATAAAAATATATGCAATAATATTAACTAGTATGTAAAGAATAAGAATGATAGAAATTGCAAACTCAGTTTTATAGTGGTTCGACCAAAGATTAGTTGATCCCCTGCGTCCATTCTCCAAAGCGTTGCTTGAGCTTGTTGTTGTTGCTTAGAGAGATAAGAGAACTTGAAGAATGGATGATTTGGATTATCAAAGAGGTCCTCTATTTATACTGTTCGAACTCAATCTAGATTGTGATAGTAATCGTCGAGACAAGGCAATTGAATCAACAATCTTCATTATCTGAGCATGACCTTATGCTGTTAGTTCCTTGTCCGTGCACGGACATGCATCTGTATGCTTTTGACTCTTTATCCGTGTGCATATGGATCATTGTTCGTGTGCAGACGTATCTTGTCTGTGTGCGGATGAGCCTCTATCTGTATACAGACACCTCTTGTTTGTGTTCGATTATAAGTCCGTATGTGGTTGGAATTTGTTTAGCTGTATGCTTGATTTTGATTGCTTAAACACTCAATAAACATTAGTAACAATATCGTGATATTAGTAACATAATCGGGTATTAATTAAATAAATTATTTAATTATCAGCAAAATATATTATATTAAAATATAGAGTCAACAAATTTCTTTATTTTAGAAACTGCAAATCAATATTTAATTTATCATCGATAACAATACTAAATTAAAATATTTTACAAAATAATAAAATTACTTTATTTGTTGGATTTCATTACTCCTGTACGTTGAAGTCAGTCCACGGTTACAATTTTTCTACCTCGTTGAACGCCTTGGTTTTTTTTCTTCAGGTGCAAACAAAAAAAACAAAAAAAAAAAAAAACAAAATAACGACAACCTACTGCATAGTAAATTAAAATTTTAAACTTGATATCGACGCGAGAACGAAGAAAAATGATTAATTTGACTGACAAGTTATGTCTAGCCATGCTGCTACGATAATTTATTTGTCTTCAAAAGCTCAAATATAAATCTTGACAAATTTATAAAATTTCCAGCAGAGTTAAATAATATTTTTCTTGTAGAGACTCGTGCTGATAATATTTTATAAATCATGCCAAAAAACAAATATAATAATATGCAGCAAAGTAAATTGGAAATTAAAAATTACATGGTTTAGCCTCAAGTTAAAACATATTTAACTTGGGTCATTTCACAGGGCTAATACCGATATATATTAGTATTTATATACAGAGAAGGATTACAACATGGCACAACATATAAAACAAAGCTTAAAATATAAACCAAACTGAATCCATTCCTACTCTTGTTTTCTCTCATTTTTCTCTTTTTTTTTTCGATCTCTTTATACGCTTTCTTATGCGCCTTTTTCTCTTTTTTCCAATCTCTTTCTGGGTTTTCTTATGTGCCTTTTTCTCTTTTTTCTTGTTGTCTTTTGCGAGCCCATTTATACACAAAGATGGGCGTTATAGGTCAATAGTGGTGGGTCGTACTTGTACAATGCTTAGTATTTACATTTAATAATTGGTCTCAATATTTGCATCAGCTACAATAAAATATCACATTAATGAATATTTTATAATACAACTCAAATTCTTTTGAATTTTATTTTTTGTATTTGTTTAGGCACCGAGTCAGTGCAAATATTTTTGAGTAATTATCAATGACCACCTTGAGGTTTGTCTAATTATCAGCGAGCACCCACTTATTTTATTTTCGATCAATTAGGTATCTCAAGTTTCAATAAATTATGAATGAACACCATTTGTTGACTTTTGTGCTAATTTTGAATCTTTTTTACTATTTTGCCCTCTATTTTTAAATATACAAAATTATATCCCTCATTGATTTTATTAATCATATGCTTTTAACTAATATGTACAAAAATAATATCTTAAGTTCTTAATATTAAACTAAAAAAATCTAAATAATATAAATAAATAAATATTTAGAGTAAAAAGTTAAAAATATAAAAAAAGATTTAATTTTCATATAAATATAAAATCTTAAAGGATTAAAAATAAAGTTGAAAAAACTACTAGGTGTTTTAAGTGGTATTCAAATTGTGAGATTGCCAAACCACGTATTTTATATACCAAGATAATTTATTGGTAAAATTCCGCTAGACTGTTAAGAAATTTTTTTTGGTTATATTTGTCTATTATACTTTTGACATATTATTAAATATTTGTAAAGATATACAAAGAACAAGGATGAATATATATATATATATACATATGTGTGTATGTTGTGTGCAAATTTATTATTTATGAAAATTTTAATTTTAAGAACTTTTATTAACATATTTACTATCTTTGATGACTATAAAAAACTAGCTATAGAATTAATATTATCTCTACTTTATTTTTCACTGCCAAAGGCAATATTGTCCAAAAAGAATAAATGGTGCTATTTGACAATTACTAAAAGTTAAGGGATCTAATTGATCAAAATTGAAATTAGTGTACGTGGAATGATAAGGAAGCAAATCTCGGAAGTGGTTATTGATAACTACTCTTTTTTTTTTTTCTTACAAAATTTCAACTACCCTGTAAATTTTATAAGTCAATCCCGGGACTGGTTGCGTGAGGAAGGTTAGATATAGATGAAAGGACTTTTGTTTTCCATATTTTAATTTATTTATATTTTATCAGAGGAGAAGATTTAATTTTCGTCTGGAAATTTCTAGCTAATTTCCTTCAAGAGTTACTTGCAGCTCAAGGTCACTGCTGATGACTAACAATTACTTTTTAAAATTTTTACTAATCTTTTACCGGACATGCGAAGTTGGAATTTTTTATTTGTTTAGTCATAATTTATAAGTTTTATCTTATGAATCAAAATTGAAATTAATTGATGTGGAATGATAATGAAGCAAATCTGGGAAGTGGTTATTGGTAACTACTATTCTTTTTTTTTTTTTTTTCTTCAAAATTTCAACTACCCCTATAAATTTTATAAGTAAATCCCTGGATAAGTTACGTGAGGATGGTTAGATATAGATGAAAGGACTTTTGTTTTCCATATTTTAATTTATTTATATTTTATCAGAGGAGAAGATTTGATTTTCGTCTGGAAATTTCTAGCTAATTTCCTTCAAGAATTACTTGCAGCTCAAGGTCACTGCTGACGACTGACAATTACTTTTTAAAACTTTTACTAATATTTTACCGGACATGCGAAGTTGGAAATTTTTATTTGAGGGCTTGTTTATAAGTTTTTAGTCATAATTTATAAGTTTTAGCTTATTAATTTTTTTTCTTAAAAATTGGATAATATTTAATTGAGCTGAGCTTATTTGCTATTTTGGTCTAAATAAGCTGGAAGTTTTAGAAACTTGATACATCCAATTTTTTTCTCAATAAAAAATAAATTGACTTATTTACTTAAAATTTACTTTAAAAAAAAGCACATTTGCGCCCCCCAAAACAAAAGGAAAATATCCATCATCAAGTGTTTCTCTTCTGAAAAATCTCACGGGATCATTGGAATATTTTTCTGAATCGATAAATCTATTATTTAAAATTTCTCTGTCAAAGTTTAATTTTTTAACCTAAGGTATAAAGCCCGAATTAATATAGAAAACATGGTTCTAATATTTGATAGTATAGGATTAATTTTAATAAATTTGATATAAAAAAATTGGTATGTATAATTTCTAAAATATTGATCTTTGTAAGGCAGATTCAGATGCTATCACATTACTCTCTTGCCCCAAAGGGAACCATGTCCTCCATTACAATCTCTGTGTATGAATGAGTTATTAGCGTGTCTGATTGCAGCTTAAAAAGCTAATAAGCTAGCTTTTTTAGGATGGAGAAAAAAAATAGCTTGTTTTTAATGCTTTTAAGTTGTGTTGCATCATTTGGTTGTCTATCAAATAAGTTGGCTTTTTTTTAAAAAAAAAAATAAATTTGACAAAATAAATTTGTAATTGTATAAATAACAAAATAATAATAATATTTTAATAATGTCTTAAAATAAATAATATTTGATTAATATTGTATTGTAGCTCCAGTACAGTAAAAAACTAAAAAAAAACTAGACTTATATGGCTTAAAGTTTTTTTGAAAAAAATAAAATTAAACTTATTTTTTATCAATCAAAACTTATCTACCTTAAAAGCCTAAAAAGACCTAACAAACAAATAAGCTGGCCGTCTAAGGTAGTACTCCTAAACAAGCCCTTTGTGGAATTGCTATGCGAGCCTGTGTGGTCTCTCAACAAATTTTCAAAATTGACACGTTTATAGAGTCTACACCGATTTTGTCTTTTTGGTTAAAAATATTTTGTATTTCAATTTTAATATCATGTTCATGAATTATTAAGACACGGTCCTTCAAATATATATATATATATATATATATATATATATATTAGGCCACGTCTCATGTGTCACGTCTATTTACTATAGTCAACTCATGTCCCAGTATAAATCGGGCCCAATAGTGCTTTCATTTATTGTCATGTTTGTCTACCGTACCATAATCAATCTCAAGATTATATGGGCATTTACACCCGTCTTTCTCAATCCAAATTTCCGATTTTTTAATTTCTAAAGTGTGAAATTAAAAATAATTCTTTTTTATATCCGTATTTATATTTTCAATAAAATTTTTATAAATATAATAATAATTTTTTTTTTACAATTTATTACTTTTTATATTAATATTTGTGATGCGTAGAAAAAAAGTTTTAAAAAATTTGGTGTAACTCATTTTTATTTTAGATAATAAATAAGTTTTTAGTAGATGAAATTTAGAAATAAAATCAGAAAACAGTATAAACGCTCTCAAGTCTGGTTGGGAATTAAAACTGTGAAATAAAAATGGTCAGACTATTAATCGCAACATCTAATCCAATATTAATTTCTAACATTTTCATTTTATCCATTTGAAAATAAAATACCGAAGTGAATTAGTTAGTTTATAATCTTACTTTAGGCATATATATTCTTTTGTATAAGGTTAATTTTTTTTTTAGAACCCAATTCGAACTTTCTTTTATTGAGAGCCACCATACCAAGGCTCTCCGAAAGATTTCCCGAGTAGTATTTGTTGTAATTTTTGAAAATAATTTTATTTTTGAATGAAAGATTGCAATTTTGTGATCTAACACAAGGCGGAGAACAACTGCATTTGCAGTCCGATTTGGACTTATAACCCAGAAGCAAATTACGCTACCAAATAAATCTTTCACAGAGTCCTCGTTAAATAAACACCACCTGTGCAATTGAAATAAGAGATGCATACGATACGAAGTACACAAGTTAATAATAATATATACATTTTCATTAATGTTATAATACACTAATCCTAGCTAGGGACATTAATTATGAAATAATTAGGTGCTAATCCATTAATTAATTCATAGGTGATGAGTTGAAAGTGTGGAAAACATGGCCTCCCAAATCTCAGTGAAGGCCTCAACAATTAGACCATGGTAGAGTCTCGAATTTAGAGACAAAAAACACAGCAACAGCTGCTCCAATTCTGTATCATCGAACATCTGCTTCTCTAGTATCATCTCCACCATTGATTTCTTAAAATCTTCATAAGGGTCCTTTGATTTCTTAACTACCGCAAAGCTTTCCTTCACCTGTCCATGGATAATTACACACAAAAATAAATAATCAAATAATAAAAAAAAGTAATGGATAATTTGACACAGTTTTCTGTATAGTAGATATTGCGTGTTAAAACTTACAGAGAACTTATTGTATGGTACGCATTTATAATAAATAATATAATTCTGGCTAATGATTTCGTATTTTTAGTAACCTAAATTATTTTGTTACTTTTGGTTTTGTGTGGACCTTCTTTGTGTATCTTTTTTTTTTCTTCATATCAAATCTTTAATTTTCAATATATATATATATATATAAAGTAAAAAATGGCTCTTAAAAATTTCTGAAAAAGAAAAAGTAACTTCTTTACGTGGAATAATTGGACTTTGTCCCCACTCACGAATTATTGAAAACTAGTCGTAGAATGTTGTGTCCGGAAATATTCAATATGGTCCATCTAGGCGCATAATGCTCGTGAAGGACAAAAAAGAAAATGTTTACTAGGTTACATAGTAAAGCTTATTTAAAATCCACTAAATTTCTTATACCTACTAAGAAAAAAAAATTGTGCAGGCTTTATTACCTTATAATAATAGTATAATATTTTAATCTCCCCTCATAGCTTTTACAATAATCACTCTTATTTTTTATTGAATGAGGATTTTATACATATATTTTCTTATATATTACCTATCAAAATGTGTCATGTTGAATTCGTGTGGATGTAAGCACAATTTTTTAAATAGCATATACTCACAAAAATTATGTGTGATACATTCTGAATGATAATATATAAGAAAATCATTTATATTTGTATGGATAAAATTCTAATTCCTTTTTATTTCTTGCTCCGCCGCTTATACTCCAAATTTCGTGCACCACATTTTTGTAAAATATTGACAACACAAAAACACTATGTAAAAATAATTAAATTCCCATACTCAAAGCCTCTAAAAAAGGCATTTTATTTGCAGAAAATTTCTTTTTATCTTATTTAACAATTTAAAACTCCTCAGTAATTACCATTTCAGGGGCAAGAAGAGCGTCACTATTTTTCAACTTTAAATACTCCATCCATCCCCAAATTTTTTTTTTGTCATTTTTTTCCATTTCAAAATTTCTTTTTAAATTTTCACCTTAAAAAAATTGATAAAAGTCAACCTGTTTATTAGTAGTATTTTTTCGAGTAACTAAAAATTTGGGACATTCGTTTTAATTACTCAGACGGTAAAACTACCTTTCCTTCGACAGCACACGGTATGAGCTTCTTGAACACCGACAGCCTCGCCGGCGACTCTCCCTCCGCCGACGACACCGACGACCGCCACGTCATCATCTTCACCTCCCGTTTCTCTCTCCTCACTCTCTTCTTCTTATCGCTCTCCCGCAACGAGGACCCCTTCGAGAAGCTTCTAGAAGAACATACGCTGTTCCGGTGCATAACTACCTTTCTCTTCTTTTTCCCGCTGCTGCGATTCTTCATCTCGTCGCCGGAGGAGCTGTAGATCTTATGGCGTGGCGCCACGTGGCGGACCATGGAGAGCACGTGCCATTTTTCCTCCTCCAGCCACTGGAACGCCTCCGGGGGTGATACGGTGCGGGAGGAGTAGGGTGGGGAGGGCTTGGGGTTGAGGGCGGAGGACACGTGGCGTTTGATGAAGGAGGGGCGGTGAGATGAAGGGATGGGATCTGTTGGGAGGTTGGAGGGGTCTTTGGGTCGGCAGAATTGGAGGGTTGGGATCACTTTGGAGATTTGGAGATGGAATTTTCTTCCCATTTCTTTATTTCTCTCCCTGGGAGAAACTCTGTGAGAAATGGCTATCAGAGTGGCTTTTTCGAAGGAAAAGTGAGGCTTTTATATCAAGTTAATGCAGACGAAGAGAAAGTAGACAACCATTTTATTATGAAAAAATTATATTGATATGTATATATTTGTACATACCATTGCGTGTGAGAATGTTGCTGTAGAAATATAAATTCTTTGCCATATGCGTAAATTAACATGTAAATCACGGGATTGGTGGTATAAAATTTTCTGACAGTTGTCCTGGTATTTTGTACTATTATAAATAATGTAATTTGTCCTGGTATTTACTTTCTTTCCCTACATTAGCTACTTATTAAATATTTTTCTTTAAGTATATTACACTTGACTTTCGTCAGACCTAAACTTATTTAAACATCGGAGAATTTGAGGACAAACTCCTGCTCATATTTTCAGGTACGGAAGCAGAACTTAGGAAATTCACATCTGGCAACAGAAGTTCACTTCGGGCGAAGAAGGAGATCTGATTGATTAGAGTTTAGCAAAAGAAATTCTAACTTCAGAATGATACTATTCACCTCGGGAGCTATTACTAGATCCAAATCCTGATATTGACTCTTAATATACTTAAAGATCCAATTTTTACTATTTATATTATTTTTCAATTATCTGCTGGCCAGACCTGACCCAACAAATGCAATTCGGTTTATTTTTTTTTTACTTTCTCTTAATAGGTTTATTAGTTTTTTCTTTCTTTCTTCAAGTTGATGTTATTTTTTAAAATTAGTCTCGTTTGGAGAGTCAAAGATATGAACGTCTTTGTTTATGATACATGTTTGTAATGGAGGAATGCTCATTAAATAATATATAATATTTTAAGATGACAAAAAGTCGGTATGGAATCGTGTTATATTACTATTCCCCTGCATGTGCATATGACATGTATTAAAATCGAAATCAATTTTAATAGATATTACATTTGTAACTTTGAATAATTTATTCATTTAAATTATCAAGCCATCGATTGGCTCTCTTACCATATAATTAAATTATTATTTCCAAGAAAAAAATGAAACTCGTTGTGGACAAATTCTTAATACTTTATTATTTTAACTTTTTTCATCATGTTTTATCTCGAGAGCAATCTTTCGATGAATTTCGAATTAATTAGATTTTGATATGCAAATTTTGTGTACATATATAGTTGTAATAGCTATTTGCTGACAATTTCGTTGCCAACCTACGAAAACGTAGTCTAAATCACTCAAAGTCTAAAACATCATATATTAATTAATGGCAATGTTAAAATACAGAGCTCTTTTATGTATTCTATATCTATCTGTATAAAGATGTCTGGCTGTACTACATTGGATGTTTACATTGACAATATAGTGACAAAAACAATGTTTCATTTGGTACATATGACATTGTATCATGTTGGTGTTATTATTATTGCATGTCATTGTCATGGTACGAACATACACCAAGTCTAGAAATGTAAAATTTTGTTCTTTAATTTAGTTATGTTTTTATTATGAAATTGTTTGCAACTGCATTAAGAGACACTTGCAATTTTTATTAACATTGTACTCACATTTTCTACAAATAATTGGTGCAAATTTTCTTTTGAAATATCAAAAATTTATTGCACACATCTCTTTTTCATATGTTCAGTTGTTAAATAATTAAATATACGTGCCACCACCATTCCCTCTCGTATTCATTAGAGACAAAGGACAAGCTAACAATTTATAGGGACAGATTTGATAATTTAAATCTGATTCTAAATTTAGAATTTTTTTTTTTTTTTATCTAAAAATATGTGTCATTCAAATTGCAGGTGTATTTGAAGTACATTTGGATTTCTATATATGCTTTCACTTATTTTGTTGAACTTATCTTCTTGTGATTATGTGCCTGCATGAAGATATTTATCCTGTAAGTGACAAAAACTAGGGTTGTCATGCCATCTCATATAGAGACTTTTTATGTTTTTTGAATATTAATTATATCAAAATTTTGTACAAAATAATTTTATGTGGTTAACAATTAAATATATCATTATATTTTATAGGAAGAGAGATAGTGCATGGCTAGATAACTAATTATTAATCATATAAAATTAATTTATATAAATTTTTAATACAATTAATTTGTATGTACAATATTATTATTATTATTATTATTTTGTAAAATAACATGCATGGGCCTTCCAAAATTCAAATAGAAAATTACTTTCACTCTGTTAATTTACTAATGAGACAAATGCCAAGGTCCTCTAAGTCTCACCATGCTAACATCATATCACACAGTAAAAAGTTAAAAGTGTGCAATACAAAGGAACCGCACCCTTACTTTTAAATGTCACTTCTTTATTCTAGTGAGTTTTGGTTGGGTATCCAAAGGACAAAATGAGTATACGGCTGCAAGTTTATAATTTCTTTACTCTTATATTTGTACGAGAAAATGTTTAAAGCTCCTCCTTTTCCACCCAAAATGTCCCCACTCATGGTCAAGACAAGGAAGATTGAACGCGAGTTGAATTTTTCACTACTAGTTCCAGTTAGGCTCGAGCTCGATTCTATAACAAAGCATTAAATTCAAGTATACTTCTATGCTTAGCTTAGTCCGAGATAAGCTCGAATTCTGAGATAATTGACTTGTTTCGTACTTGAGAGTAGCTCGAATAATATATATATATATTGATACGTATGTATTTGTACATACAATTATGCAAGGATTATTGCTGTGAAAATACAAACTATTTGCTACACGCTCGAAGTAATAGTTAAATCAGAGACTGGTCGTATAAATTTCTATGACAGTTTGTACATGTATTATGTAATATTGTCACTTGTCAATTGAAAATATGTTTTTGCTTTCTCTCTCTATATTAACTATTTAATTTAATAATTTCTTGTAATTACATTACACTCTAGCTTCACAAATCTAAATTTACTTAAGCATTGGAGAATTTATCGGCAAACTCCTATCTACACTTTTAGGTACAAAAGTGGAGCTATGAAGATTTAGCTCCGGCAGTGGAAGTTACCCTCATACGAAGAAGAAGATCTGATTGATTAGAGCTTGATAAAAGGAATCTCAACCTCAAAACTATATTATCTATCTTAGGAGACATTACACGAGCCCAATCCGAAAAATTACTATTCACATATATATATGCACATATATGTATACATGTATGTATATATGTAAATAAATATACTTACCAAATTAAAGAGAACAAGAATTTAAGAGTCGAATTTGAGTTTTCATATTTTCAGTTGAGTCGAGTTCAAGCTCAATCTTAAATTTATGCTCAAGTCGGCCTTGAACTCGAGTAGCATTATTTCGAGTAAGCAAGTTTGAATATTCTTGATGTTCAGTTTGACTCAACTTGTTGCAATTCACTTCGTTAAATTTTGCGTCGTATTCCACCACATTTCTGATATTACTGTTGAGCTTTTCTGAACGTTTTTCATAGGCCCACGAATTGGTCAGACCTTGCTAGTTCTTTCACAATTTGAAATTAATTTATTTTCAGCCTCAAGGCCGAATTCCAATTTGAGCCCTTTCTTTACAAATAATTTCTTGGCCCAAGACTATTATCTTTTTCCTTTTTTTTTCCCCCCTAAAGCACCATTTTTCCTTTTGAACAGAAGATAATCACTTTTTGAAAATCTATTTTAAGTTATGAAAATTTGAGACTTGATGCATGTGTTCATATGTAAGTATTCCCCTCCTAGATTGTGCTATATCAATTTAATTTAAGTTACGAGCGACATCATATAAAGAACAATGATGTTATCTAATTTCAATTTAATGGTCTTACCTTCTCCATATGTAGCACAAAGGTAACAACATTCTTCAATTAAATTTAGTCTAGTATGGTTTCGTATCAAGTTTTGAAAATACTGACTTTATAAAAACGAGGTATTTGACTTTTATTTTCAAAGATAGATAGATTTCAAAAATTAATTCAATTTAACAGGTCAATACAAGATACTTGTAAAAGAAAATTTAAACTTTATATTCAAACTTGATCCGTGATTAACAAGCTGGAAAAATATTTCCGTTTTAAGCTTGAGCTCAAACCGTATTTCCACTAGCGCTCATTATTTCTGCTGGTGAGCTGGCTTCCGTTAATCTTCTAAAAATAATGATAAACGATGAGCAGGATTTGCGGGCCACCAGCGATAGGGAAGAAAGAGAACCAGACAACCAAGACAAAGAACAATGGTAGCGGGGAGCTTTTGAATCTAAGCGCCTCGAGGTCATGTTTGCTTGGACTCCTAATATCCTATAAGTTATGATTGGTGTTGATGATGGACGATAGATAGTTGAGAGATGATATGCTAAGGGAGAAAAAATCACTATATATAAAGAACTCATGAAGCGGTTTTAAGATAGTGGATCACTTCCATTGAGAGTTGTAAAACGTGATTTAGTTTTTTGTAGTAGTTGATTGAGCAATTTTCACATTTCAAAGGCGTTTGACTCTCTCTCTCTCTTAATTGGTCGTTACATGCTCGATGGGACGACTGTCTCAACGAGTTTCTAATTTCAGCCTCCAATTCACACGCAATTAATTACCTTGCTTTGAAGGATGTTTAGGTCCTGCCACTGACCTAAGCTGCTGATGTGAATATCATTGGTAATTGAGTATAAATGAGTTCTGATGAACTAAATACATATATAAATTATGGTGATTGTGTTGAGGTGATTTCCAATTAGAAGGTTGAGATATCATCTGATAATTAGGTTCTGATGAGAATGTTGAGATGTTTTTTGATGATTAAGTTCCGACGATATCGTTGAGATGTCTTCTAATGAGACAACTCTTATAAAATGATTGGAATACTTCTAAATTAAATAATTTTATATATTTTGATGAATGTGTCATATTTCTTAAATCAATGAACTTGTCCGTAATCATCTCATGGTAACATGTTATATTGAGAACTTACACATAGAGTAATGCCATTTAACTATCCACAGAAACAACAAAGATAATTTTGGGAGATACATCATCTTCTCACAACCCCCAAAATAATAAAAATAAAATTGAAAAATAAATAGTCGCAAGAAAACCTCTGATAGAAAAAAAACTAAATAAACTAACTAATTCTATCTCCTAATTAATAGTGGCCCGCACAACAGAAAATTCACTCCTCTTTCAGATCGCAACTCCTTTCTTCATCTCTCTCTCTCTCTCTCTCTCAATGCAGAAGGATGCCGACGCCGCCCTCCCAATCTCGACGCCCACGGGGGTCGCTACATCATCGGCCTTGAGGAAGGAGGCCTTGTCCGATTCCCGCGGCCGGTACAAGTTCTGGGCCCTGGCCGCGATTCTACTGCTAGCGTTCTGGTCTATGCTCACCGGCACCGTCACGCTCCGGTGGTCCGCCGGAAACCTCCACGACGGTCTCTCCGACGACCTCTACTCCCCCGTCCACGACGATCTCGACGTCCTTGTAATTACTCTTCCTCTCCTTGTGTATATGTAGGATACATATGTAAATTATGAAAATTTTACAATTCGTATGGGCGAGGGACCCCCTAAATTTCTATCTTTGCAGTTAACTTAATGTTAATTGGACTCGGCTCCTGTACATAATCCAAGGCCCGTCGCCGTGTATAGATTGCTTTGGCTATTATGTATGTAATTTTGCGGTAACTGCTTAATTTATACCTCATATGGAGTGTGTTATTATGTGTAATATCATTACGGAGTATATATATTGCTATGCTATGATGTCTGTAACAATGTGGTAAGTACCTCGTTTATACCCTATATATCTGTAAGTCTTATACCCTATATGTATGTAATTTGTGTGTAGTTGAGGATCTAGGATTTTCAATTAGGAGAGGCGGGTCTTTTGTTTTATAAAGGGAGCCGTATAAAGGGACTATTTGAAATTTTTTGAATTTTACATAGAAATCCTATAGAAGTCAGTGTTGCTAAGAGCTCTAAGCGTCCTTCAGGCGTTGATACCCCTTATCGCTTGAGGCGCTCAGTGCCAACTAAGGCGCCTTCCTAAGTAATGCAAGGCGCTAATTATTTTTTCGGTAGAATTGCATAATCTCATGAAACTATTATTATTATTATTATTTACTTTTTGGTATATGTGGAAGCATAATTCTTGTTGTAGGTGTGGTGAGTTTATGATAACTTATGATTTATTTATTAGTAACTTTTTTATAGTTTATTTTAAAGATACTTTTCTTGTTAACAAATAATAAGTGATTATGGCATATCATAAAAATAACATAAACCACAAACAAAGATAAAAAGAAGTAGAATAATAGCATAGAGTAAGGAAGGCGCTCACATTAGTTCTTTGGGTGCTAGTATTTTAACTCAAGGCACTAGTCTAGGCACGCTTTAGTAACGTTGCTTACTTGAACACATGTAAGGCACCTTGGCCTCGCCTTACCTCACTGGAGAGCCTAAGTGAGATCCTGGAGAGTTTTTAATAACACTGATAGAAATTTCGGAGATCGTGGGAAGCCCACCTTCAGCCTGCCATTGATTGTGTGTAATATCTAGATGTCCTCGTAAATACCCTTCAGCGCACATGTAGATTGCTACGACTATTATGTCTGTAACTATGTGGTGATTATTATTGCCTCATGTATACCTAATTTGGATGTGTGTGCAAGCATCTCAACACCCTCTTAAATATGGAGGATCTCAAAGATACTCCAACATTTAAGAATTACTATATACTAGTTTTCTTGATTAGCATAGCAGCATATTTTATTTATCCAGTACGAATTGTACAATTCTATACAATCATTTCTCTGTTTGGTAGTTTAAAATACATCAACCAAAAACTAGATACACAACGAAAGCTCATATCTAACAAGGGAAAGAGGCTCCACCTCATGTCAAACTCTATTACAGGAGGAAAGAGATGAAATAAAAACAAGCACTACTAACGTGATAGCAACATTATCAATTCTCCGCGGGTTCTAGATGAGGGAACTTCTAATTAGAACATAAACTTTATGCATAAGTACTTGTAATCGTCTGCGAAATTGCACCCTCATTAGTCGTCTTCAATTATTATACCACATGTGTCGAAGATCTTGCAATATTGACGAATTGATATTCATAAGATATTTCATTGTCTCCATTTCAGGAACTATAGTTTTTTTATTTGGTGTGAGGTTTTATTAGTTTTCTTTTACGAGGATCACTGCGGAAAGCTAATTCAAAACAGTTTAGTATGAGCGTCCGGCGTCCCATTTCTTTTATTTGTAACAACATTTGTATGTAATAACGGGTGTTTAAATTTAAGCTTGTGTGAAGCAGGAAATGGAGGAGAGAGAAAAGATGGTGAAGCACATGTGGGACGTGTACACCAACAGCCAGAGGATCAAACTTCCAAGATTCTGGCAAGAGGCATTTGAGGCTGCCTATGAGGACTTGACCAGTGATGCTCCTGGGGTTCGCGAGGAAGCGATCTCTGAGATTGCAAAGATGTCTCTGCGCTTGATCGATTTTGAGCCGCCTCCTCTTCAATCATTGGTTAGTATCTCCAATTTGCTGCTCTGGAGCTATATTGCAATATCTCATTATATTAATTGATAGACTTAGAAGTAGTGATTCATTTGTGTTTAACTAATGGAAATGATTGACTAGCTTTAGCAGTTTAGGATGATCAGATGGAGCAAATTAGCTGTAGAAAGGAACTTTGACTGGGGTTTTTGGGTTTCGAGAAACTAACATGTATATGTATAGCACTATGATGAAAGTCTTCTTCAAAATGTTGATGTTTAGGTAATAAATTTTCATTGAGGAAGTCTAATGACAATTTATGGTTTTGTGGTGTTGCGTTGGTTAAGCTATAAATAAGAACTGGGTTGTTATGGCTTTGAATAAGTTTGTAGCTTGTTCTTGGCTTCTTGTCCTAGTTGTCTAGAGCAAAAATTCCATTTCTTGTTTAGGACAAATGTATTTGTACTGTAAAGCTGCCAGCCACATTGAGATAGTAATTCCCTAAGTGTTCAATTGGTGGAATGATTATTCCATGTGTATAAATTTGGTCCAGTAGTTGCTGCTGTATTTTAGCTGCCCTAGCTGCAGCAGCAGAACCAATTTTTTTAGTGGTGGTTGAATTGTAAACTTCTATTTTCTTGCTCAAATCCCAGTTCCTTTGTTGTTAGGCTCAACTCTTGGTATTTAATTTTTTCACCCTACGTGACTTAGTTTCAAGACTAGTTCTTTTCTGTTTTATATGACTTGGTTAAATGACTGTTTTTGTTGGGTTTAAAATGAAACGTCTAGTTACCGTCATAAAAAAAAAATTCCTTTGTACTTCAACTTGGTTGCTGCCATGCTTGGAATTGGTTTGCACTTGTGCTTGGAATTGCTACCAAGTGGTTTGCACTCGTGCTTAGCCAATTCAGGTATATGTTCATGTCTCTAGGGGTATCAATTCGGGGGTTTAGATCCTGTATTCATCGGGTATTATGTGTTGATGCTAATTTTATTAAGCATAAAATTGGAGGTCAATTGTTGGTGGCGATAGTATTGGATACGAATGAGCAGCTATATCATGTGACTTTTGGTGGTGTTGATTCTGAGAATAACAACTCTTGGACTTATTTCAAGCTGAAACTAAGACAATCAATTGGAACAATCCCAAATCTTGTCTTTGTGTCGGATAGACAACAAAGTCTTTGTATCTGGAAGGCAATTGCCAAACCATAAACTGTGTATTGTGCCCTAGGAGAAGAAACCTTCATTTTTTCCTTATTCTCCACCTTCACTTCCTTATATATATTTTTTTACCAAATAGATATCCCTATGGGGTCTCATGTTCTTATTTATACCCTGAAGGGTAGTCCTAAAAGATATTTCACCCCAAAAATATTGAGTAAACATGTCTAACTCTTCAATCATATAAAAAAAATATAAAATCTACATACTTCTTAGACTCATAAGCAAACAGATATTAGCAAACCAAGCAGACAAAACCCAACTTCCATGCATCTTCTTTATCATTGCATGAAAGAAAACATGAATTCAATTCACCAACCTTAACTAGTTTCTTGCTTTAAAAATATTTTTCCACCAAATGTGGACAAAATTTATTTTCACCTACTTTCCACCAGTAATCAAGGCATACTCCTTCATCCCAAAACTCACTTTTGTCTCATTCACCAATAACTTAATTTCATTTTTGTTTAAATTGTTTTTTCTAAGCAGTATCTTATTGATTATAGTTTCAGAGAACAATAAAGAGGAGCACAAAATAAGTATTTGGACTGGGTTTCCTTTACCCTTTCTATCAATTCCAGTGCTTTAAACTTGTTGACAATTTTTTCTAAACTTCCCATCAAAGAAACCCTCCCAATAAAGTACATAATTAGTTTTTTTGAAGTCATCATCTACAAAAAACAAAATAAATGTACAATAAAAAGTTTCAATAACTGTGATTATATAAGAAACGAGAAAAATATTTTTTAAGGACTTGCAGAATGTGGAGAACCCGTGAAGAACAATTAAATATTACAACAATAACTTATGCAATGCAGCTTAATCCTACAACATATTTAATAGTGAACAAAAATTACCAAAATTAACAAACCCTAA
>MKEJ01053057.1:0-13366 GCA_001753735.1 Embelia ribes | reverse complement strand
ATGAAAATCTAAATAAAAAAATCAATATTGAGCTCCAACTAATGTAAGATTAGTAGCGAATCAAATGGCAGTTTGCGAATTTTTTAAGGTTGGCTTGAGTTCTCACCTACCCTGCCTTATTGTGCTGCCGGTGCAGCACAAGCAGGACCCAAGAATCAAGCCAACAAACCTGCTCCATAATCTCGCTCGATCAGTACATATCCAATAGTCACAAAGACAACAGACGGATTTTGTATTGTATATTACCCGACTGACCTTCTCTAGTCTTTATAAAGCCGGAATATTATCTAAACAAATTTGTGTCAAATTTTGTGATGTACCAATATTGGCATTTGAATTTTCACATTTTACAATTTACTTGGTTTGAAAAGATGGTTATTATCATTTGTACAAGGGCAAAAATATAATTTTAACCACCCCACTAGGTACACACTCCCTCCCATTATTACCGGAGAGAGGATGCTGTTGGAAAAGATGATCAATTTTTATATTTTTTTAATTTATCATCAATAAAATAAATAAATAATATAATTTTAACCACCCCACTAGGTACACACTTCCCCTTCCTCCCTCTCATTATTTACCGGAGAGACTGTTTAATTTTGAGTCGCAGAATTTTGATTCCATATTTTTTTAATTTATTATTTATAAAATAAATAAATAATATTGTAAAAAAAATCTAAACCATTAGATTAAGATACTGAGATTCAAAATTAAGCAGCAGGATCCTACTGCATTATTTTTTGCAGCAGCATCCCTGCTCTCTTATTTACCACTCTATTTTTATTTTAATTTTTCACTGTAAGGAAGATTCTCCATCTTTTGCCGTGCTTGACTAAAATGAACATCCCAGTAGGATGAAATACACTAAAATTCTGTTTGGTTACAGTAATAATAATTCCTCTATTCAGAAAAAGTGACTTAATTGGTCTAAAATTTTAAGAATAGTTATATATTTGGACTCTTTTATAATTTTTCTCTTATTAAAAAATCTTAAAGCAATACGAGTAAAATATAATTGCGATATAAACTATATTAGAAAGACTAATGTAACCCTACATATTTCATATAGTGGTCACTTGATATGGTTTTCATCAAATTATATTAGTTGTTCAAAACTTAGGAACCACTGCTATTTCAATCGGGACTATCACAACCAAAGACAAAATATAGGTGAAACTATAGGAACCATGTTATTTTGAGGCATATAATTTTAGATTAAATATCTTCAAGTCAAGAGGATGCTTGAAGATTTATCCGGTGGAGATAGCATAATAGATGCATAAAAGAATGTAGCCGCACTATGATATCCGTTAACTCGTTGGATGGGATAGGTAGGGGTGCGATTCGTGTATTGAAAGCTTCCGGTTGTATTGTAGAGGAGATATCGACTCTTCTCTCCCTAACTCATGGCTTCATGCTGTTCTTATGTTTTAATTTGACTGAACTTGGTATTGAATTTAAAACGGAGAATGATTTTGCAGAATTGCCTAGTAACCTCTTCACTTGCGAGACCTTAGTTGTTGTAAAGATTGTTGGTAATTTTGTCCTTAATGGTCCTTATTGTGCCTGCTTGCCAAAGCTTAAGTCTCTTCTTCTAGATGGGGTCAGATATTGGGGTGATGCAGCTATTCAGAAGTTGCTCTCGGGATGCCCCGTACTGGAAGATTTACAGCTTACGGGGGGGAGTTATTTGGACCATATGTTGATTCTTGATGCTTGTTTCTCTTCATTGAAAAGATGGACACTTGGCCTTTGTGGTCGTGATTCCAAACATAGTTATCATGACTATCGTAAAAAAATTAATGTTGACGCCCCAAATCTTGAGTTCATTGAACTGAGCGATTGTAATGTCGAAGACATTTTGGTGAATGTTTCACGCATCGACTTGTCTATCCATTATGAGCTATTAATGGATAAAATTCAGTATGGAAATAAGGCACATAGGCTGCCCGGAAATTTCGCGAATATTAAGCATCTATATCTATCTGGTACATCTTGTGAAGTATGTTTCTTGCTCACGTGAATACAAAGTCCTCTTTTTTCCCCTTGCAGAATTTTCATTTTCTAGTTCGTTGTGTGTGTATGTACACAATGTGTATATATATATATATTCTGAATGCAGTCTCTATTTCATGCAAATGAAACCGAGCTGCAAACATTTTGCAATTTAGTCCAACTGGAGATGGGTCGTAATCCATATGCTTGCCCGCTACTGTTGATGGATTTGCTCTATAGATCCCCTAGAGTACGAGCACTTCTATTTCCAGAGGTAAGTTTGAGATGTCGCATATAGATATATGCTTTGATTCCAAACTTGAAGATGTTGCATACTTTAAGCTCGGTTAGATTCGTTTAACCTTTTTTCTTGTTTTGATTTATTAAAGCTGCAACCAAACCACCCTTGGTAAGTTTCTTCCAATGTGACCTCTTTAGCGTATTTTAGAAAAAGAAACTTGCAAATGCCTAGCGAATGGAGTGATTGAATTAAAACAATTCGACAAGTTAAAGGCTTTCGTTTTTCAAAGTAAAGAATTTGTGTAAGACTCATGGCTTTCGTTTTGCACCTACAGGGAATGCATTTGCCGAGAGCTAGAATTTATGTTGACTTAGACAATCATGAATATAACTTTGACTACTGCTGGACCCAACCCGAGCGAGTAGCAGAATGCTTACTCTATAGCCACGAGAGCGTCCATATAAAAGAGTACGAGGGAGAGCCAGAAGAGATGAGATAGTGACTTACTTGCTCGAAAATGCATTGGTTTTGGGGAAGATGATGATTTTTTGTTGCAACTCGACAAATGATGTAGAATTCACCGAGCTTGAGAGAGCATAAGCCAATTTATCCAAGGGGGTCTACTGATTGTAAGCTCCAACTGTTGCATCCTCACTCTAGAGACTAACCCCTTTGTATTTCATCTGTTAGCAACCATTTGTTTTGGCAATCCTACTCCCATCTAAAATTGTATCCGATTTCTTTACCTGCTGATGTGGTAAGAGAAATTTTAATTATAGTCATCAATGCGATACAGGTAGAAACCATCGTATCCAAAGATTTCCCTTGCCACGTTAGTGTAGTGTTTTTATCCATCACTTTGATTTCATCTGTTATCCAACTCTTTTGAATCTCAAAACTACTTCCATCATCTAGTATGTTTTGGTTTTGGTCTTGCTACTTATGCAACTATGTTTTATGCCAACAAATTCAGTTTATTTATGTTGTAGTTTTCTAGTCTTGCTACTTTGTGCTTGAAATTTTTTTTATAACCTGTGTATATTTTGTGCCAACAAATTCACAGTTTACTTACATTTTGTATGGAAATATTTTTATTGAATATTTTACCTTGCAGGTACTAGGCAAATCGAAAATCTGGTTGCTGAAATGACAGTCATGTAAAGATGTAAATTTATTGATGAGGAAACAATGTCAATTTACATATCAAAATATGATTTAAGTTTCTATTCAATTTTTCCTTCGGTTATGAATTCAACATTGACAGTAGAGGGCTCTTTATCGCCCCCATCCCAACGGACAACATAACTGGTTTGATTTGTAAAGTAAGTTAAGGGCAAAATGGGCAACTCGAAAAATAGACACGTCTTTATTTGGTTTTAAGATACTCCCACTTTATAATATGGATAGATACGATAAACTAAATCTAATTTAGTCAATCTGGACTCAATTTTTGCCTCCACAATAATCTTTATACAATGACAATGAGCTAAATAATTATTGGTTTCAAACATAGTAATCGTGTATATTATTTGTTTTTTACGATTATGTTATAAATTTACTGTTGTTCTTTTCATTTGGTGCTTTTAAACCTCAAATTCCTTTCATACATGCATTTATATTTTCTTTAATTGACCAATTGATTTACTAGTGCATGCAAGTATTGCTATTGGTAAATAACTATGAAAAAAATGAAATAATAATTTTTTAAAAACAAGTTATCCAACATTTGGGTTTAAACGCTGCACTGGTTTTTGCTCATTCAAAGTAAAAGGACATTTTAATCCTTGCATGACTGATATTAACTAATATGGAAGGGAATTACTAATGAATTAAGAAAAAAATCTTTTAAATAACATGGTCCTTAGAGACGGTCTAATTTTCACTGAAAAATAGACTCGACCGGACACCGGAGGGTGGTCAATAATCTCCAATTGTAACTATATTTCTATATGATAGATCACCCAATTGATCTATTGGTCATGTAAACAATAATTGCCGTTTCATTAGATCATAAAATTAGTTTTGAGTACGTACCAATCAGTGTGAAACACATGCGTTGCGCCAAATATTAATTGTGCCAAGAAATGGTTTATAACATATGAAATACAAAGATAGTCATCCACTATCGTTGAAATTCAATAGAACAAGCTGACAATCAGTCGAGCCCCTCGGAATATCCGTCAATTCTCTCTCAAACTTAATGTAGTATTCTTCATTGGGTGTTGAGATGATACACGAAATTGTCATCTTCTCTAAAACCAATGCATTTTTCAACAAGTAGGTCACTATCTCGATCTCTTGTGGGTTACCCCCATACTCTTCAAACTGGACACTCTTGAGGCTATGACGTAAACATTCAGGTACCCGTTCGGGTTGGGTACAGCAGTACTCAAAGTCAAATTCATCAAAGTCATAATACATTCCCTGTAAGTGCAAGATGGGAAAAAAACGACATATATATATTAACCTAGTGATCATACTAAGTGCAAATCACACACGTTCTACTAGGTATAGGGATACTACTACTCGTAGTGAGTAGTAGCATCTTGCTACTCATTTCAACACCATTGGATGAGGTGAAAGAAATCTAATATTTGATATCTTCGCCTCATCCAACGGTGTTAAGGTCAGTAGTAGGATGTTACTACTCATCCTTGCTTCCTGTTTTAACATGTCCCCTACACAAATTATCAAGTTGTCGTAATTTGATTCATCCGCTTGATAAACATGTACTAATTTCTTTTATAATATGCCATAGGAATAAACATGGAAAAAACTTAAAGGTTATATTACCTCCAGCAATGAAAGAGCTTCTAATTTAGGGCAACTGTCGAGCAAAACAAACAACTCATCTGAGCCACGGCCATCATGTCGATAAAAATCTATCCCCAGTTGGACCAAATTGTGAAATGTTGGCAACTGGGTTTCAATTGCATACATTATAGACTGCAACAAGAAAGCACAAGCATCACATATAAAACAAACAAAGAAAGGAAATACTGGAAAATGAAAAACAAAGGAAGAGTTTTGAGTTTAAGCGAAAGGAAAACCTACTCGACAAGATGTACCACACAGATAAAGATGCCTGACATTTGCGAAATTTCTGAGCAACGCAACCGCCTTATCTCCATATTCAATTCCTCCCCTTTGCACCCCGTATTTTTCTAGGCCTACGCGTGCTTCAACAATGGAAGTTGAAGAAACATTCATGAAAACTTCATTGACGTTGAAGTATTTCAGCTCAATAAACTCAAGGTTTGGGGCATCAACCTTGATTTGTATATTATTATCTTCAACTTTAGGACAAATGAGGCCAAGTGTCAATCTTTTCAATTGAGAGAAAGAAGCATCAAGAATCAACATACGATCCAAATCACATCTCATAAGCTGTAAATCTTCGAGAACAGGGCATCCTGAAAGAAACCTCTGAATAGACGTATCATCTGAATATGTAACCCGATCTAAATGAAGGGTATTAAGGTTAGGCAAGCAGGCATAATAAGGAAGGCTAAGAACAAAATCACCAACAATCTTTACAACCACCAATGTCTTGCTAGTGAAAAGATTACTAGGCAATTCTCCCAGATTCCAAATATTCCAAATATTAATATCCAGTTCAGTCAAATCACACATAAGAACGGCACGAATCCATGAAGTCGGGCGAGAAGAGTCAATCTTTGCCCAACAAGACAGATGGAAGCATTCAATATACGACTGATCTCGAAGAATTAAGAGATTATCAATGGAGCGAACGAAAGTTTGCGCACGCATCTCTGCAAGACTGTGTTCGTGTAACAGCGTGGAATGCAACTCAAAGTCAAGTTTGGGGGCAAAAGCCCAAAGATGCTTCCACCTCTTAGATAGGATGCTAGTACGGATGCTATATCTCGTCGGAATAAGGGATAACATGTAAATAAGAATAGCATCAGGTAAACGGCTGATCCTATCTTCTTCTGCATGACCTTGTTTATAACGAGGACGCTCGTCCATTGCTATGATTTTAGAAACAAAGTGATTGAGGAAGCTCTAAGAATACACGGACAAGAAAATTGGTAAAAAACTATACCAACACCGTTAGATGACAACACTATTAATCAGTCAAAAAAAATTCTGCAAATGAAGGCAAGGCCCTGCAAAATTCAACCAAAACTAAGTAAAATTATGAAATTAGGAACCCAAATTAGATTTCAAAAGAGACAGATTAGAGAGAGAGAGAGAGAGAGAGAGAGAGAGGATCTAATACTAATTAACCCAATAAAGTTCAAATATAGATCAATTTAGTGAGAGAGAGAGAGAGAGAGGGAGAGAGAGCAAATCAATTTGGTGAGAGAGAGAGAGAGGTGCGGATCAATCTTTCTAAAAGGTAAGCTTTTCACCTTAAATTTCTCAAATGATAAATCCCAGAAAAAAAATGCTGCACATCAGTCTTTCTTTTTCTAAAAATCGATATCTGAAATCAAAAAGCTTTCTTCTGTGGATTTCTCAAACCAGAAATCTACTATTTCTCCTTTCTCTAATAAAAAATTAATTTCTTTATTCTTTTTGAACATCTTTCAACTTGTGAACATGGGTCATCTGCCTAGCGCCTGAGGCGTTTGAAAGTCACAGCGCCTTGAGTGCGCCTAGGGCTTTCAATAACACTAATGTCCATGTCGGATTACCCTATTGATACTAACTCAACATTATGGCCCTAGAAACATACTAGTAATTATAATCTAGCCTTCAAGTCACCCCTTCCGTGTAGCACCCTACTCTATCAACAATGGCCCAACTTATTTCGAAGCTTACAAGTAATTTTAATCTGGATCATAAATCGCCCCTCACCTACACGTTGGTCCACTCTAATGAAACTGGCCCGATAATGTCCCATAATACTATCAGTTTTTAATATGGCCTATAGAGTATGATTTATTTTTTGTGCTTTTTATTATTCTTATATTTGGAAATCGGGAATTTTACACAATGGAATGCAACTCTGGTACGATGAAAACCACCTAATCAAAACTCAAATTTGAAAATCGGCTTACAAGAGAGTGTGATTATATTTCATGATTAATGCCATATTTACTCGATGTTGGATATAAGTGCATAAGTGCATCCCCGGTTACACTTAAACCCCACTTGTACAAAGCTTAATTCCATACTCAACCGATGCAGATAAGTGCATTTCATGCTACATTTATTCCACTAGAATATGGATCTCAACACATTCTCAAAAATTTAATCCCTAAAATTTGCTAGAGAGAACCTCATTTAAGGTACTTACAACTTAATCCCTAAAATTAAGTATGGATAACGTTGTAGAGGGACTGGTGAGTGTCCTAAGGCAACGAGTCAATAACGAAAGCAAAAACCCAGAAGAGAAATGATTCGAAAAACAAAAACAACATATGGGTACCCATCCAAATGGAATCGTAAATTTTACTTTACAGTGAAAAATCCCTACTTTCCTAAGAAGAGGGATAGAGAAAGTGAGTAGAGGGAGAGAGTGAAAGAGCACTTTTACCTGAGAAAGTGACAAGTTTGAAAATGATTCTCTATTGGGGTAAAGCTTATATTTACCAATTTAACATCATTCAAGTTGATTGATTGAATTTTTTTTATTTTTTTTTTATATTTTTTTTTTTCGTATCGATTTGCGCCGTCTGACTAATCCAGTGGTTTCAATTGCAATGCTAATTGCTCCTACATTTAAAATTCGGACAGATTTGGTCCAACAATTTTATAATTTTACGTAGACCATAGTCAATTGGAATAATACAGGTTTGTTACGTCTTCTATCGGTATTATAATTATACAATTTTTCCTTGATTTTGAAGATGTGGTTATACATGATGTTTATACTTGTTTGAGAACCTTCTCCCGTTCATGTATAAGGCGGTAAAGTGTTGTTAGTTTCCTCAGGATTGTGGCAACTTCTACTGCCACTTTGTTGCAACTTGATCCGCTCGACTTTGAAGTGCCTTTTGAACCACTCTACATCAAATCACTTTGTAACCTCCCATTCATGATGTTTACACTTGTCCGAAAACCTTCTCTCATTCATCGCGACTTACAGATTACAGGTTATTTTCATTGGAAACAAGTTCTCTGAGAATAGAGGTAAGATTACATATACAAAACTGCATTAGGTCATCCATTATCATATTGACTTGAACTCACAGTTGGTTCTTTTCGATTAACTTTAAATTTGTCAAAGAGGGTAAACCTAATTCACCTAATCCTTTATTGATGGATAATGCTCCCGTTGTTTCTCTCACAGGTTTTTGACCTACAAGTGTTGTGATCTCATTCCGCACTGAGACATTGACAATGACTGTTTTCTATTCACAAAATAGATAAACTGTAAATTAGTTGACATAAATTTTAAACAGGCCTTAAATTGAATTCAAATGCTTAACACTTTTAACACACTTGCATTGCTTACAGTTTGATATCCGGAGGGAGCAAGATTAAAAAAGCAAAAACATTATAGAATTAGTTTGAGAGCACATCAAGTGGCGCACAAACGCACTTGCACCAAAATCTAGCGCGCCAAAAATGATGGGTGCCAACAGATGAAATACTAAATGCCATATTCATCATTCGAGTGATAAGCCGTCATTTCAATAGGCAAACACATTTCCTGTGAAACCAAGATGGGGAAAAGAGAGAGAGAGAAATCGATATCAACCTCGTACCATGACTTCTACTTTGATGCACTTATTAAATCTTCGTAATTCAATCTTTCATCCGCGAAGACATGTAACAAACTTCATATCTAATATGCCAAAAGGGTTGGTTACCCTCTAGGTTTTGTTTTACAACAGCTTTTAAGCGGAAAAAAAAAATTAATTTAATTTTTTAAAATCAAGACAAAAGTAAGAAGAATCTAACTTCAAGCGTTAGCCCAAATAAGCTGAAAATTTTAAATAGTTTAGGAGAACTATGAAGCAAATCCATCAACAGCCAACACTTGGATTTAGATCTAATCTCCGGGTGGACCAAATTGGAAAATGTTGGCAGCTTGGTTTCATTTGCATAAAAAGGAGACTGCATTTAGAAAAACGAAATCATAAAATATACAAGAAATAAGAAACGGAAAAAATTGCAAAATGGAAAAAATATAGAAGTTTTAAGTTCATGCGAAGGGAAAACATACCTGACAAGATTTACCAGAGAGAGATAGACACCTAACATTTGTGAAACTTCTAAGCTGCGCAAGTGCCTTATTTCCACAGTCAATTTCCTCCGTTCGCAGCCCATGATACATACAGATGTCGAGGCATGCTTCAACAATGGAAGGTGCAGAAACATTCACCAAAATATCATTGACGTAACAATCGCTCAACTCAACGAACTCAAGGTTTGTGGCTTCAACCTTGATTGTTTTGTGATGATAATGATCAATACTTTTAAAATCCCGACCACCAAGGCCAAGCTTCAATCTTTTCAATGAAGAGAGATAAACATCATCGATCAAAATATGGTGGAAATTAGGTCTCCCAAGTCATAAATCTTCGAGTACAGGGCATCCTGAAAACAACTTCTGAATAGCTGCATCACCCAAATATTTGACTCATATAGAAGGTGTTGGCTTTACCATAAATTGCCCTGTATATCTCCATCATATACATGCCATACAGAAACATAAAAGCTAAAAACAAAAATCTAAACACTCTCCATATTCAGTGAAGGACAAAATCACCAACAATCTTTACAACCACCAAGGTCTTGCAACTGAAAAGGCTACTAGGCAATTTTTAATATCCAGATCGGTCAATTTACTAGTAATAACATCTTCCATTTCCAAAAATTTAATAGATTATGCAATTATTTCCAACTTTGATACGTGCCCGTGAGCCAAGGGATCAACGACTTAATTAATTGTGATGAAATTAAGATTTCAAATGCTTCAAATGATACTAGGGCTTAAACGGAAACTAAGAATAAATTGCCTGACATGATTACATTTAGGCGTTATTCTTTTTCTCAATGTATTTTTCTGTTCCTTGTGCAAATATCCAGCCAATATTTCATTTAAGCCTCAATTCTTTTTCTCCTTGTACAGCCAATATTTCATTTAAGCCTCAATTCTTTTTCTCCTTGTACTGAGAATATACAATCTCAGAAATGGAAAAAGGAAAACCACACTGTTAGAGATCGACCGTTGAGCTAGATCTAAAGTATAAACAGTATAATGAGAGCTCAAGATATCAAAAATTACCCTCTAGACTAGCTGCAAAACTCTTGCAATGAAGAAGTTCAGGAGAATCAGAACTAAGAGCTGAGCTGAAACTCATACAAGTCATATATACATCATGAATACATATTTTGTTAAAATAATTATAAATACTCTTAACAAATGACAGCCAGGAAAAAAAAAACATTTGAACCTCGAATTGTCTAACCATTACCACTTCGCAGAGTTCTCAAATCTTTAAAAACAGGAAAATAAATAACCAGGAATAAATAAACTAAAGTTACCCTTCTAGTTCTTCGAAGTGTTCTGCACACTAGAAGTGCCACCACATCGAAAAAGTAAGCACATTGGAGAAAATACGTTACAAAAACAGTAAGAGCATATGCGGCATCTTGTGAAATAGAAGGCAACTTCAAGATACGATAGAAAGAAGTAGGATATAGTATGAATGAGTATCTTGTGAAAAGTAGTACATACAACGTTACAATCTCGTGCCAAGAGTTATAAAACGAAAATGCAGTGAGATGAGTCGAGATACAACCGGAGAAAAAGATGCATATTATAAAACAAAAACCACGATGAGCTAATACAACGGTTTTAAAAGTGATAATGGCTAACACCAAAAGAAAATAAAAAATGACAAGCCTATTTATACACCTTAGTGAAAACAATTCGACAAACCCTTGAACATATTGGCAGTTTCAATAATGTCTTGGTGATTGGGTTGGGTACTGTTCTTTAGGTCTTAAAATTCAGCAACTTCGAGATATAGTCATCTTCTCCTACACCCTAGCGTTCTTCAAAAGGTATTCTACCATTTTGAATTCAACTTCTGCCCCATGGAAAAATTCAATTCCCACTTCCTTAAGATGAGAAGACATGCAAGCAGGAACCGGTTCTGGCAGATAAGAAGTCGGTTCAAGAAAAATACCATCAGCATCCCATAAACCCTATTAACATGCAAGTTTAGTATCATAACATTTGTTAATCACTCATAAATTTTACAAAACTCACACTTTCAAAGGAAAGAACTTTGAGGCAAGGTGCATTTCTGAGAAAGTTTACTAATGACAGTAAGCTGCTGGCACCAGGGATGTCAACACTCAAATTGATCAAATTATGAAATGTTGTCTTTTGATATGTAAGAGGCTAAAACATAGAAAGGAAAAATAAACACCAAATACTGTCAGAAATCATACATCAATAGAAATAAAAATACAAGCATCAAAGGGAAAAATCGAGCAAACACTTTACCGCCATTGAATTATTCCATAAAGTAAGTGACCTAGCATTTGAAAGCAAGTTTACCAGCTCAAGTACCTTTACGTCAGAAAAATGTTCATCCTCGAGCTCAATATCAAGAACAGCACTTACAAGATAGTTTAATGTATCCCCAAAATACCCTCTTGTTGCGTAGCTGCTGCATAAAAAGCATTCAAGCCTAGGAGCATCCAGCAAGAACTCATAATCACCATCAGTATCATACAAGTACAATCGCTTAAGCGAGGCTACCGACACCTGCAAAATGCTAATAGAATCTACTACACATTTGCACATCCGTTAGTACCAAATTGGACAGCTCTAGAGTCTTCAAACTCGGGAAATGCACATACATTGGAACACAGAGGAAAAAGTTCCCCTTTAATTGCAAAACAGTAAGTGATCAGCAATGGAAAAGTTCAGGTGGCAGTGACAGGGGATTTATCAGAATATTAGTGTGAACGACCAACACTTGAAGATTATGACCAGATGCAGTAGATATCCACGTGGAAACGAGGGAACCAGTATATGTTCGTCAATTGCAAAAAAGTTTGTGTGAATACATGTCGATTTAGTTAGCAAGGCACAGAGAGTTTTGGACATGTAAGAGGAGAAAGTGATGATGTCAGTGGTTTTAGAACCTATCTCAAACTTGCTAAAGTAGAGATCAGGTACTGAGGCGTAGAGGTTTTACACCTGGTGGAGAGAACGATGTAGCGATTGTGTCATTAGTGACTAGGAGTGAGAGTATGCGACAGAGAAGATCATCTGGGAGAGAGCTTTGTGGACTAGAGAGAACAGTTTTGTCCCACAAGGAGGAAACAATGTTGGCTGAAGATTATCGGGGCTAATTTAAAAAAATGATTCAAAATATTTAGACCATAACTACCTCAATAATCAAGAGTTCATAATTTTAAACATTAAGAAAAACTAATATTTATTCAGAACCAGAATAAAATAATAAATACACATGATGGAGCATATAGCATTTCAAAAATAATTAATATTTTAGTACACAAACGAATAACCATAGGTGAAAACATAAAAACAATAAACAAGAGAACAATTTCAACAAAACTAGAGCAAGTAATACTCCACATATAGAGTGAAGGAACCCAGATTTAAACCAACAGCAATATAAGATGGAACTCCTATTAACAATTTCCAAAATAAGCAATGTGAAAGTGCCCATATATAATTAAGAACCCACATGGTTAAACCATGGTACATAATATGGTAAGAGTAAGCAAAAGAGAGACACATTTGGTGTTCACATTAGGCATTAAACACCAACAACAATACTTGAATAATTTTCATGAACAGAGAAAACAACAGCAACATGGACATTATTTATAAGAGAACTAGAGAAAGCAAAATAGATACATATATATGATGTTTCCATTAGCATTTTCTTACAACCCTAATCAAAATAGATATCATCATAATACAAAGTATCATTGAATACCCACAAGATTGAGCCCTAACAGCCATACAAAATTGACTCCATTAGCTTTTGCCAGACTAGACAACCCAATATCATGGATATTTTCATACAACACCTAAGAAGCACCAATACGGACATAGGTGCGGACACACATTCGGCAATTTTCAAAAAATTCTAGACACGGTGGGGATTTAGCAATTTTTTTATTTTTCTAATAACTTTTATAAGTTAGTAAAGTAAT
>MKEJ01053048.1:0-11006 GCA_001753735.1 Embelia ribes | reverse complement strand
ATCATTTATGGATTTGGTTTGGTGATTGTATGATTGGATATGAGTTTGGATCTGAGTAACACACTCACAACTCCGGGTCTCGGGTGCTTGGGATTCGGGGGCGCGACAACGCATGTTGATACGAAGTGTACAGGTAGATCAAACTACGAGGTTAAGTGAGGTACGTTTAGGGATTTTTTATATATGAGGCTTTGTAGCACGTTTTGTGACCTAAAAGTTACGAGTATATTATGAAATAACAACATAAGCTTGATTTTGTGTGTGTGCCTCGACATATGTATTATGTCTTGATTAGCATGTTTGGTTTTCAAGTATGAAATGTTATTTTCTTCTACTGTTACTTTAATTACGATGTATAAAAATCATGTGTAAGCATAGTATATAATCATGTTGACATTTGTTGTATAAAAGCATGATATGGGTGAGGCATATTTAAAATGGCATTAAAAACGAGGCTTTAAAAATTATGTGTTGGCATGGATTTAAAAGCAAGGTTAAATGCGGATATTAAAGCAAGGCATTTAAAATTGCGAAGTTATGAGGAGCATTGAAAGGGAGAACTTATAAATCTATTTTTGAATAATAAAATACATGTGTTACATTCATTCCGGTTTGAGTATTTTATATTCTTCATCGGGACCAAGTATCGGCTTTTTATATCCTGTGATGTGCGAAAAAATTAAGGAGGAGACCTAAACCCTTACCGTGATAGATGGGAAACCTGCGCAGGTCTTGACAGCTCAGTGTGTTAGTAGCACATGAGTTTTAGGCCTGTGATCGACGTCGCACCAAGACTGCATCGAGTTGTAGCAAAGGACAAGTGGAGTAACCCAACTTTTATATAATGCGACGAACTGTACCTTTGAGTCGTGGTCGGGTTATGATGGCATATCACATTGTTGTGGTGTAGTGTATGAGTTGGTATTGCATATGCATTCCATTCATGCTTTATAGTTGTCATATGTTGTTCATATATATATTTGAAGTACCGTATACTATCTCGTTTATAGTGTTATTAGATAGTCTAACTCATATATCTTTCCGTACATTTCTTGTTTAATTTATATTGTAGGTGAGGAGGCGAGCGAGGGACATCCTTGAGGTACTCAAAAGTCTATGATAGACATACTTTTGTGTCTATATTTTGTGATAGCCTTATTCGGAAATGTTGTATTTAATTTGGGGCTTTAGTGACGTTATGTAAATATTTAATTTTTTTGAGCAAGCACATAGCTTGACTTCTTATTGTAAGTAACTCGGATGGTTACTATGAGTAGTTGCTGTACATTGTACATTAATGTTATAAATGGAATGATGTGGTTGTAAGCTTTATATAATGTGAAGATTCTTTTGTTGAAGTATTGTAGTTGTGTATTTATGGTGAGAATGACGACGTAGATGTAATTTTCTTTTCTTTTCCTTTTCTTTTCTTTTCTTTTCTTTTCTTTATTATTATATTTTTTTCTTTTCCTTTTTCTTTTAAAAAGGGAAAACTCATGTTCCCTAGTTTCCCATAATTTGGGGCTCGACAGTCTCACTTTGGACAAATTTTTAATGAAAACATAATTGATATTCATTTAGACGTTCCGATGGTCAGTATATCCTTACCGGCCTAGAGCCGGGGCTATTTGTTAAGGATGATTACGCCTCCATTGTTAACACGCCCTTCCATGATGACTATGGTCACTTTTCATGGTAGATGGTCTAGGATGTTGGGGTGCATATGGATCCCCAGGCTACATCATCTCATTACTGCCATTGCGGATGCGACGAGAAAACTTGTTGGTAACATGGAGCGGATATGTCTATTACGACTAGTTTTATCTTCCACTAGTTTTATAACACCTTGGAATTCAGTATCATCCCGAATACATCACTAAACACCCAATCATATCAAATAAATAAATAAAACATGCCACATAGTTGTTTTTATTGAAAACTAAGTACGAATGAAACAAATCCAATAGGCCTTATTATAATATATTTAGGCTTACAATTTAATTCTAAAACAATTTAAAAATATTACCACAGCCAATAGCCTACAACTGTCAAGAAACATAGGTAAAAATACTAATAATGTAAAATAATTGACCATCAACGTCCGAGTGAGCTTCGAATCTTTCCTTGACTTGATTCCTATTATCTCTGGTACCTGTTCTTGCTTGACATTTTTTTAATGCCCTAGAAATTCCATACTAAACTTTTTTTCGCTTTATTTGTCTTGCATTGTAGTTGCATTGGTGTTAGCATGTATATATTGTGGTGCTATCTTTCTTATGACAGATATATAAATTAGCATGTGTGGGCTTAGTATGGTGGGCATAGCGTTGTTGCGTAGAGTATAGCGTGAGGTTTAATAGTGAGAAATATGTGGTTTTGGCCTTGAAATGCTTTGGAGTTTGGAACTTAGTGTTGGGGTTTAAAACATGGCATTTGTGGTCATAGTATAGCCTTTCATAAGGTGGAATGAGTTTTGAAGAAGTTGGTAGCAGCTAAAATTTTTGAGTTTTGGCCAAATGCCTTTAAAAATTTCTAAAAATTTCAAATGGCACGATTGTAGGTTCTACTATTCGCACGGTAGCTTTCTGTCGTCCAAACAGTGGAACCGTTCAAACAGTATCTTTGTGCCATTCGAACGGCAGTGTCGAGTGGGGCCCAATCACTTTTCTCCCCCTTCTGTTTAGTCAATTTCAATTTTCCTCATTTTCCATCATAGAAAACAAAAGAGAGAGAGAGAGAGAGAAGTTTGATAGTACAAAGAAAATGGAAAACATTAGTCATTACTATTGCACTTTAGATATTATGATATGCCCATGTATTTGACGTAAAACCTGACTGCAATAAAATTTACCCAAAAAAATAAATAAAAAAATATTCATTTCCTAGTAAACTTGGCCTCCTTTTTGGAGGTGTGAATAAGAGGGAAGACAAAAAGTGAAACGGGATGATAACTGATCTGACTTTGACCAGAATATTTAAATTATTGCCAAAAAGAAGACATGCAACAAGGTAAAAAAGAAAAAGTGAGAATGATAATTAGCAGCCCAAAAGAAACAAATTACAATAACATTTAAGGTTGTTATAAATTGACAGCCCAAAACAAGAGGACGAGGGTGTTTAACTTTATATCTATAGGGAGGTAAAAAAATGTATCGCAAATTTAGAAACTAAATATTAAAATTATAAAATTGTCATTCTACTAGATTTTATTTATGTGATTCATATTTTTTCTCTCCATATAATCATGTAAATATGGATTTCAACAATCTTTATTCATAAAGAAGACATTATCTCTTTCGGCAGAAAAATAAAAGTTGGTTGCTATAAATTGACGGAGCTGCAGCTCTAATAAAGAAAAGTCACATTTATTTATGTATTTAAAATTCCTAATAAAAGTAAATGAGGAACTCTGGTGCAAGAGCATTTACATCATATTCTCTTAACAAATTTTTTAAAATACAAAACAAATAAAAAATATCTCTATTTTACAGAATTTATATTTCTTACATTAGGCATTAGATTACCTATCGCATTCTCCACTATATTAAAATACTATTTTTTTCTTTAACCATTCCTTACTTAAAATTCTACACTTACAAATATATTTAATTACTTAAATTCAAATTCAATTTGAAATGAATGTTAATGCCCTATAAATATTTGTCTTCCTCTTGTTTCTAATAATTAGTTAGGGCAATGATGTAAATTCTTTTTTATTTTGTAATGATTAAACTTTCTTGAAAAGAAAAAAATCTAACTAATTTTAGACAATCTAAAATAAAAATTAGTCCAATTATTTATTAGTGGAGGAATAGTTTTTTAGATTTGAAGAATTATTGTAGAGATTCTCTATTTTAGATAATCGCTAGATACTCTAAAAAGTAACATTACATAAGTTTTGATTACATAAAATATAAAACAAAATGAGATTTAGGATGCAAATGCTCTAAATTTCATAACACAAAATAAAATATTGGGGTAGGTGAATTTATTTAATTTGGGACACTATAATCCGCTTTGCATTTATTTCTACTGATTCAATCTCAATGTAAAAATAATATGATAATGGAATTTCCATATCTTGAAACTCTAAAATCAGCTTTGGCATTAATGTTTTTAGAATCAATCAATCAGCTTTATTTGTATGATGTATTAATATCCGCATATATACACCATTATACCACACCAACCATAAAGCAGGCGCCATTGGTTTCTTAAGCGATGGTATACCTGAATAAAATTGTATAAAAAAATTGTAAGAAAACATTGTTAGAGAACGTGCATTGATATATCTTAAACATAGAAATGATGCAAACGATTAAATAAATTAATATTTGTATAGTTTCAATAAATAAATGTTTGTGTCATTTCAACACGCGATCTAATATAGGTATTGGTTATTGTAAAATATTATTACACATCCACTAGTAATAAGCTTAAATTCTAATCCATGATTATATATGCATTATTTCCTTGCATACCAGTTTTTAAAGGTGAGTTACATAGCTATATGATTGTTACAATTTACAATTAGAAAGTTTAGCATTATTCACTTGACATCTGAATATTTAACGATGAAATTCTCGCCCAATCAATATTAGTTGTCTTTCGTGCTCAAATTGTAATATTTCTATAAATAGAGGTCATGCACAATTTTATTACTATCTAAATATCACGAGTTTGTATTAAATATTATCGAATATCGACTAATAATAAACTTAAACCCTTGTATATGATTACTTGGGCACCGTTCCTCTCTGCAAGCTGATTTTCAAAGGAGTTCTACAGATTTAATTATTGCAATTAAAAATGTAAAATGATATTATAGCCAAAAAGACTTATTTGTCTGATTAATTTAAAATATTATTACTAAATCCACCCATTTATGTATAATTATTGGATTTTCGGAAACTTAATTCGTCCGCAAGTGAGGGATCATGTTAAATATTATCTCACATTGACTAATAATATACACTCTTGTATGCAATATGGGTACCATTCTCTTACAAGCCTATTTTTCAAGAATGAATTTTATTTATGTAATTATTGAAATTATAAATTTAAAAAAAAAATCCCTACAAACAAATTGGCACAGTCTCTATTTCTTTTTCCCCTTCATTTTCTTTTCTTCTTACCCCCTCTCTCACAGTCCTAGGAGGGTGAGCCACTAGAAAGAGAGGGAGCAGAACCAAAAGAAAGAAGTGGAAAAAAGAAAAAGAGAGAAAGCAACTTATCATACCACCCAATCTAACACGCGCCGCTCGATTATATAATTAAGCCATATACACATATACATTTCCATATAACCTATATTCATACTCTCTTAGTCCTCATTGACACTCCCCTTTTCATACAATGAGCTAACTAGCTAGTTATAGGGTGGTCAAATATCTCTTGGAGAGAATGTTTAAAAAAAAAAATAAAAAAAATCATTTTCTCAGTTCTTAATTATTCAATCCTCCAAGTTAAATCAAATGAAATATCTTGTCTCTTTTTAGTCCATAAATAATAGTCAATTTTTTATTTTTTAGGTATTAAATCGCACTTGTCCCATTCTTAGTTAGGATTACAAAAATTTAGCACATTATCATCTTTAGTTTTTATAATCGCTAAATACAAAATAATAAATAATAATTTACTTTTGAGAGGTAAATTTGAAAGTTCATATGAAAATGATAGGATACGAATCTATTTTTTGATCTTATCTAAAATTGTATACTAATTCAAAGTTTATTATTTTTCGTATTGTATTTAGTTGCTCAGTTTTTAAAATATTTTTATTTCTATTTTAAATAAAAATCTCACAAATTATAAATTGTATGCATTCATTTATTACTGAAGTAGAAAAAATTTAATTTGTTTTCTTCAGATATGCAATCAAACAAACATTAAATATGAAGACCACCATTTGTCTATGAGTAATGTAACAACTGTTCGGATTGACTTTATATGAGCTAAGGCTAAGTCTTTGTCTTGAAATAGATACATATACACCTTAAGCAGGGCAGGGCCAGTGCGCAAGACTTTTTTGTACTAAAGAAATAGGCACACCGCACAAACCACTATGCACATTAATCAAAATGTTCACAATTTCACATATGACACATTTGTGAAATTTTTTGTAGCAGTGATTAAAGGGCTTTATTAAAGGAATGGCCAAAAAAATCGAAAGTAGAAAAAGAATGTTATTTACCTCTCATCAATAAATTAAATATTCTGGAATCATTTTTGGAATTGGGTTTTAGTAGTGTCTAAGTGATTTCGGCCTATGTACGTAGCGGTAGCAACTTTTGTCTACTTTTTTGTTAAGACCCTTCTGAGCTTTTTGCAAAGAAGATGAAAGCCCAAAACTTTAGTGCGTTGAAATGAATGTAAAGCAAATTTGTACCTTATTCGTCCATAAAGATTGAGAGAGAGGGTGTATAGTTAGTAGCATTCGACCCGACCCAACCAGATCCGATCCTAACCATTTGTAGGCCTACAGCTGCAAGTTGCAGGTCAGGTACGAGTTCGTCTGAGGACAAAATGTATGGCTGGTAGTAGTACTAGTCACTCAAGAAGGCCTAATCTGGGTTAGGTCTACGCACGTATCATTGGACTCACAAATGTCTAGGCATACCAGCCAATTGACAATTGAAATCAGAGTGTCATGTTTCGGAACAGGTATTGAGACCTAGCTTTGAAACCAAAATTCAACTTGAACCCGGTCTGAGTTAGGTATGGGTGTTTAACTGGTCGGACCAATCCGGTCTGGATTGGATAATTTTTTAGTGCCCTTGCTTCTATAATAAACTTTTATGACATTCAGTACTCCTCAATAATATTTTATAATGTTCAACTCTTATATTTCTAACTCCGCCCTTGTTGGAAATTGCTTGATTAAATGATGATGAAAGGGGTTAATGTCCACGTTTTGCAATGGTGAGATGGCCCAACTATTCCCTTTGAGTCTTAATAATGTGATTATCCTCTGCCAATGAATTAATGTTAGTCTCGGGAGGAACTAATTAGTTGTTTTCTAAACAATAAGGGACTAAAATATTTAAATTAAATTTATATGGGAAATACATGGAGACTAACTTAAACTATGGGGACTCTTTGTGCAATTCTTTCAATTTGCAAGTGTGGAAACAAGAATAAATAATACTAATTAAAAAAATATATGATAAATTAATCTTCTAACGGTATAGGATCCACACAGTGCCTAAAACTAATAATCATGGAAACTAGTATACAAGTAGAACAAGACAAAAATATAATACTATATGGAAGATGACTATTATAGCTTAGTATATAAAACTAATAATCATGGTAGTTGTGATGATATATAGATATTATAGAGAGTGTTGTCTATAAGAACTTGTATTTGGAATAAAACCAGAAACTTACCTCAAATATAAGAAGATATATGAGCCAAAAAAGTACAATTTCTAGATCACAAGCATAGGATCCTGTTTGTACGACAAAAAATCGATCAAAATAACTAAATTTTGTCATTCTTACCATTTTTGTTTATTTTAAAAGAAAAATGTTATCAAGGGATTGTTTTCTTTTGATGATCATCACGTCTTATCTATCAGAGTTTCATGATTTTAATCAAGATTTAAATATTCGTTGGTGAACACACACATGTTTAGTATATTTAGGGGACAAATCTTAGTATAGAAAATACTCGGTCCTAATTACGAATGTGTAATAAGGAAATAAAGATACGGTTTGGGGGCATCATAATTCACCGATAATTAAAAAAATAGAAGTAATTACTAAATTAATTTAGTGCAAATCGAAGTAATTTCAAATAACAATAAAGAAGAGAAAAATATTGCATCATTTTTCTTTGCATTCAATACAAAATCGGTTTTATTTTTCTCCATCTCGCCATTCTGTGTTGTTTCTCTTCTGTTGTTTAACGTAAATATATATATATATATGTGGAAGCAATTGAGAAACAAAGGGGGTCCCATATTGGGAGATCACATGATGGCAATATTTGACTAATGTGATGTAGAATGTTACAAAAACATCATAGTATTGGCCAGCTCAGAAAGGCATATCCAGCGAGAGACCGAACTAAAAGTTTATTAAGGGTAATAATTCCACAATTTTGAAAAACTTACTAAAAATTCAATATTTTAGCATAATATTTTTTTTACAAATTTTGTTTAGACCTCTAATATAATTTTTATTACGTTAAACGTTTCTTATTCTCACTTAGCTTGGCTATGGAGCCAGCTAATCAGTATATATGTTTGTAAGCTCCACATTGAATTGAATCCAGCCACTCACACTAGGTACAAGTTTCACGTGCATGAATTTATTGTGCTGCATCACCTGTCCCTCACTTTTTATTCACTTAGGAAAAATCTCAAAATAAATCAATTTGTGACAAAAACATCTTTCAATATCTATCTCGAACTCTCTTTTATCTTAATACATAAAACGTTTCCTTCTTAACTTCTGGTTTGATGTTTCTCCGAGGCTTCCTTACTCTAGCTGTATTCAGATACATTTTTATAAGAAAATATTATAGGTGAAAATTTTCGTTTTGTATAAGTTAATTTTTATATGACTGGGCTATTATCTCTGTCGTTGGCGTTATAGCCATCACTCTACATTTTCGTTTATTTCACGGGCAATTCAACAATCTCCGGCAGATTGATATGTGCCTCTTATGCCATAAAAACTATTATGGTGTTGAGCTATACTCATTGCAACCAGATGTAACGATACTTTTCTAACTCCGGAGTTTTATAAAAATTGAACTCGTGTTCAAATGGTTCAAAATATGAAATGGGTCTATCGAGATTTACACCAAATTCATGCAAGGGTAACAACTAATAAACCTTGCTTTACCTAAAACCACAAGAAGGTAGATATTTTGCCCCTAGCGGATACAAGAAGCAATGATAAATTTCTTGTCCAAGGGATTCTATTAGTTGCTCCAATGATTAGCTTCGATAATGTTTTGTATCATCGAATTATACACAATTATTAGTACAGCCTGTACTATCAAGCAATCTATAATATTACGAATTACATCTTAACTAACTGATGGAGTTACCTTTATTTCTTCAACTTGGAAAGATTTCTCTATACCGATTGTTCTCTGACTTTGACAAGAATCGTGGGGATATCATCACCGGATGGGCTTTGTGAATGTTAACCCAAGGAAATTGTACCATATTTCTAGATAAATCTTGAATTTCTCATCTTAAAAACGTTGCTGAAATCTGGTGATGAATAAGATTACAAATGAGCTGATTAAAGCCAAGGCTTAGGTTAAACAGGCTAGGATCCTTTGTTCAGTAAGCTTGTCCAGTCTTTGCTCGGGCTCATAACTAGGGGTTTGCAAATTTTGGTACCCAAAACCAAACTTCGTGTTGGGGTTCTGATTTGGTTTTTATATTTTAAAAAATTTGGGTAATTTGGGTTCGGTACCCAAAATAAAAATGATATCGTTTCATATACACACGATATATATATATAACAAAATCATGTCATTTCATATATACAATTTGGGTTTCAGATTGGTTTCGTGTACTGACAAATTATTTTTGGATAATTCGAATAATGGTAATTCAGATGCTCACCCCGACTCATGGCATGACTTACTAGGCTTGTTTAGCTTCCACTTGATTCTTATTTGAAAAGTTGGGGTTCGGGCTTGGTTCAGTTATCTGGCCAACGAGCCAATTCAGAATCTTTAAGTCTCAAATTTTTTAGCAAGTTCGCTAGGCCAATTATATTAATTACTCTTTCTGTTCTTTTTTAAGTAATCTTGTAGACTTGGACACACAAATTAAAGAAATGATTAATGAAAACATATTGACTAAAATGTCCCTAATTAATTTCTTGAAAATATGTAAAAAGTGCATTGTTAGTCTAAATGAATAATTTTGAAAAATAAAAAGCATTTAATGAAATGGACAATTTGGGTAATTCACCCATTTTTTTCATTGTAGTTGTTAAAACGTTATTTAAAAAAAAAAATCAATTTGCTAAAGGATACTTACAATACATATTATGAAATGGAGCAAGTATTATTGATAAAGACATATATACCGCAAATGTGTTTGCTTAGTAGGTTATTAAAACTGTAAATTTCACTTTCCCCCTCGTCTACCATATGGTTTCACTCAAAGCCCTTTATCTAAACAATTTCCCATTTTACCTCCCCCCACTTTCTTGTCGTGTCCTAATTACACCTTTCCATGGAAACAAGCTGTAGCAAATGTTAGTGTCTCCAAACAAAATGACGAAGTTGCCCTTTTCATATGACACTGCAGTAGACCTAGATTTGAGTGGAGAAAATCGTACTGCCGGTGCCTTCAGAACAATTTGAGAAAGAAAGGGAGATTTACACTTTGTAGATACTGCAGCACTTTCCCAATTCAATCGATCCAATTAGCCAATTTTGCCTTTATTCCACGGATTGAAAACCAGAAATGCCCTACTACCTTACGGAGGCTTTACGAGTGCTAATTTAACTATTCTATAAAGAACATGCTTAGGTTCTTAATCGAATTCACTTAAGAAATTTTGAATGATTGAATAATGACAAGAAAATAGAACAAATAAAAGAACTGAGATTCAAGCGATTTTTTAATTTAAATTCCGAATTGTAGAAGAGACAGTTACAAAATTCAAAAGGAAAGACTGAAATCAAAATACAAAATAAGCTAAATTAATCTAGATAAAAAGAACATGCTTAGGCCCTTTTGTATGTTGACACTCCGGGCGATCACACTTTTCATTTGTATGATTTTTTAGTATTTGGCACGCTAGTTTTTAATATTATTCTTGGAATAGATTGATTGATGGACTTTCATACCATTATTGATTGTGAATGACGAACAATTACAATGAGGACGTTTGCGAGGGACTACGCTATTTTCTAGGGAGAATGTGATCATACGCTTCCTTATATGCGTCGTACATTAACTAGTTTATCTGTGATGTTGGCAAGTCTATCTATTATGGAGGAGGTGGTTGCAGGAGTAGAGTTT
>MKEJ01053046.1:0-17645 GCA_001753735.1 Embelia ribes | reverse complement strand
TTGAAGAGTGTATACCTGGATACGGTTCGGATACACGCTCCCCGATAATATATTTCTGGTAATATGAATAAGATGTTTGTTTTTCGAATGCCCTTCAGATCTACTTGAGTATCTAAAAGGCAGTATTTTATTTTTCATTACCAAAGGCAGTATTTTCCAAAAAATATTAAATGGTGCTTTCTGATAGTTTACTGAAAACTAAGTTATCTAATTTATTAAGTTGAAACTAATGGGTATTGTCTGATAAAAGAGTAAAACTAAAGGGTGGTCATTGAAAATGACTCGATTTCAAATTACTGAGATGTAACACACATATGAGTCGGTGTATTGTGTATTTGCAACATGGGATGAATTTTTATATTTGTTACCTACTTTCTTTTGTTTCTTCCCATTTTTTTTTTGCTTTATTAGGGAACAAAATAATATATTTTTTCTTATACTGAAATATTAGATATTGAAGTAAAATTTTCAAAATTAGGTAGGTACTATAGTCTCGTTAAAGCATTCACATCAATTTATAGAGTATAATTGGTTAAAATAACTCAAAAATATTACTTTTTTATTTTATCAATTGTCTATTCAATTACCTCAAGCATCATATTAGTTATTTTACCTAATGTCTATAATTTTAGCTCCTTTTTATAATTTTTAGTTATTATTTTTATTAGTAACTGATATATTAAAAATTATATTTATAAACAAATAATATTTTTTTATATGTTAATATGAATATTTTATTGAAGTATTGTTCATAAGCTTTAATATGGTATAAGCATGCAAAAGTACTTCAATCTAGTTCATAGCATGCAAATATACTTTAATAGAGTTTAAAGCTATAAGAATTTTATCAAGAAGAGAATAAAGTGAAAGTGAGGAAAAAGAGAGAGGGATGGGTGAGTAAAGGGGATGCTAATCCCTTTTTGGCAAATATTGATTAAGGCAAAATATGCCATAAGTAAAGTATGTTAACTGATAAAAAAAAATAAAGTAATGCGATAAATTAGATAAATTAAATAGAGATAAGGGAAGATAAATTGCAAACGAGAATTTTATTGCGGTTGGGCGAAATATCCTACCATTCTACTCTCTCAAGTCAACCCGTTTGAGATTCTGTAATCACCAATGAAATAATGACAATAATTCGATTAGCTTCTCAGACGCTAATCAATCCATTTGAGAAACTGCTCAATTCTTTAAGTATATCCTTATAAGATTTACAAAAAATCATAGCACACTCGCAAAGAGTGGCAATGTTTAGAGAACAAATATTACATTTTTTATCTTGTCTCTCAAAGATATATACGACTACAAAAATTAATAACACTTTGGAAAGGTCTAGCATATTATAATAATATAGAAATTGAGGCTTGGTGTAACTTGATTGCAGTTCAATTGCTCATAATATTGAAAATGAGTTTTGAGCCTTCTTTCTTTATAATGATTAAAGATTATTATGTTCTTAATAATTGGAGGATGAATTCTTATTAAATTCTCAATAAAAACCTTCAATTAATCTTTTGCTAATAGGCATTGGGGAAGAATTCGCCGTTTTATAACCTTCAACACGCCTGAGGCTTTGGCACCAGTTTGATGTTTTGTTCCTTTTTACTTGTTTTCTACTTGAACAACCTCGAATACGTCTATCAATCTTAGTACATTCGATCAAACTTATTAGAACACAAAATTGAGCACTTAATTAAAATAATTATCTCAATATTTCATCATTAAAATAATTTTTGAATAATTATTGGTTTGACAGGGGAGACAAGAGCACATGTGAGAATAAGTTTAGTACATTTAGCCATGTAAAAGTATTTAGCCAATCTTCATGTATGCATGTTTTTTAATTTCTTATTACATTTATTATATAAAATAGCTAAAAATATATATTTAGCAAATTTGTTGCGAGTGCTCTTAGCAAATCTTTGAGCATTTACATCAAATTATATTCTTTCTTTATTTTGGGTAACTAAAAGCTAGGTAATGATACCTTTTGATTTTGCATCATATTACCTAGTAGGTACATAAGATTAAATTTTTTTTAGAATGTTTGTACAAATTTAATAAAATACTATTCATTTATTAAACTTATAAAACTAATGTATTTTTTTTCACGCTACATCATTTCACTATTAAATTTTAAAAGTTAATATATTACTCTCTACTCTCTCAACTATTATTAACTAGAAATCAAAATATATTATAAGTATTTAAAATAATTAAATTATAATTATAAATTAAATTTTAAAAATAATATTTGAAAATACTTATTATAAAATTACCGGAAACATGCTCCAGATATAAAAACATCTGCTCTTGAAAATACTTCTAATAATATTCTTTCGAGAGCTTACTGACATTAAAATATAACTGGGTATTACTTATTCAATTACTAATGGACTAATTTAATTACTAATAAATCATTGTTACTATATTTCCACTACATTTAAGATTGAATTTCTCATTTCAAAATTTGGCACCGTATTTATTCATCTCTATTTTCAAAGCTGACGACTATGACATGCTCATTATACATCAAGATTTTAAATCTAAATTTTATAATTGGAAATAAGACCAAAATTTCGGCTCTCCGTTATTTAATTTATGTGTACACCATATATGGAACCGGGCTGCCTAGCAGAGGTATTGGATAATCCCTGTTTGATTCATATGAATCGTTAATTTTGGAATTAATAGTTGAGATTAAATAAATTTATTATTTAATTTAATTTTGAAAATTCATTCATTTATGTTCCAGACCTCAACACTACTATCAGGCAACCCGCCCCTTTTGCACTATATATCTGCAGGCAATACAAGACACCACATTGCATTAGAGATCTTCCATGTAATAAATTCTAATTTTTCTGCTTTCCTACTTGAATTATGGATAATTTTTAGATGTTTAAATTTTAAGTTGAATTTATTTCTAATTATAATTGAATAAGTTAAAAATTTTGAACTCTATATATTTTTTATTTTTTAAATAAAATTAAATTTACTTATTTATTTAAAAACTACCACCAATCGAATTAACGAAGGAATTAACTTAGGGGTGTATATTGTAACTAGTCAAACTATAATACACCCTTGCCCATGCTACCCTATGCCTTTATTTTATAATTCTTTACTAGGGGATGATAATATTTTAAATTCAAGTCCCCTCGTGTGTGTGTGTGTGTGTAAATCCTATTTAAAAATAAAAAAAAAATCTTTCGGTAATGAGGAACTCGTTTTTCGGAAAATTCACTAACATGTAAGTATTTTGCTTCCAAAACTAGTAAACAATATTTTGAGAAAAAAAGAAATTACTAATAGAAAACTCGCAAAGTTAAAAATAATCTGGTTTAATCATTTTCTTATAATACCAACACTATTTATAGTACTACTAAAAATTTATGAAAAACATAGAACCACCTTTGTATTTACATATATTTCTCATCATAGTTTACTTATTTTCAAGTATATAGATATATTATTTATTCGATTATTTATAAATCTCCGGTTTTCAATCCCTACATTAGAGAATGGGGAGATTTCGAATTTGAGTATCTTGATGTGTAAAAATGTTTTAAAAGTTTGTAATACTAAAACAAAAAAAAAAAATAAATTGGGTAAATTACACTTTGCCCCCACGTGGTTTATGACAGTTTTAAAAAACCACCTGAGGTCTCTTAAATTACATTGTGACCCCACAAGGTTTTATTTCCACCACACTTTGCCCCCAAATTTTTGGTAGAAAAATGGAAGTCATATTTCTTGGCATAAATAATCCAATAAATTACAAAGTTACCCCTAAAAATGTACTATTTGTGTAGTTTTTTTTTTTTTATAATTTGTTAGCAGATTGTATTTTATGTGTAAATCTAATATATTTTTCTTAAAACATGGTGATATTTTTTGAATTTCACCAAAATTAAGATTCTAAATTAATAAAATAAGGCAAAGAGTTGAGGATAATATGGTCTTTAAACTTGGTAATCAAACTTAAGTTATGACTTGGGAAATAATCAGAAACGTCAATTGTCAAAGTGTGATTTACCCAAAAAAATTGAACATTGGATGGTTATAACATTACTTGTGGATGAGAAGTACTAGTGAAATGCTATGAGGCTCACAATTACAATTTCAAGGAAATTTAATACTTTCTCCATTCCATTTTAATAATCTCATTTATTTTTTCACAAGTATTAAAAAAAATCAATTAATATTGTTGAAATTAAAAATATTTTTAATCTCTTTTTTACAATACCCATAATTAATAGCATTTTGCACAACTTATAATGGATGGAGTAATTAAATAACTATAATAGATAAGAGTATTTTAATAAAGTGACTTTTTAACAACTTTTCTAAAATAGATATTGAATTATATATTGGGACTGACTTAAAAAAATACAAACTTATTAAAATGGAATCGAGGGAGTTCACATTTCCAAGTTGGATAATATCCATTGAATCTTTACATAGATACATGTCTTCTCTTTGTGCAAGCATGATATCTAGAGCCCATGGTATGGTAATTCTTCATGACAAATATCAATATTAATTGTTTTATTCAATAATGAAATCTATATAAACAATTAGATCTCAACTTTACCTTTACATGTATGTACGTTGTAAAAATGAAATGTGGCCAGGTATTTACGGACAAATGTTATGAAAAAAATAGGTTGACCAGTGCCAATTAACTCCTCGTGAATCCTATGTCCATCTCCGTCCAAATATTCATTTCAATGCTATTACAATCAATTTTTCCTAATGATTTGCATACGCGTCCGCTTATCTGTACTTGTTTTTTGACGCTTGACCATTTTAACCTTGTGTTGGAATAAAAAATCCCACAAGATGTACATATTGGGTATTTATTTAATGTTTGTTCGTAACATTTAAGCGGATAAACTAGTTTATTTCGGTTAAAAAAAAATAAAAACTAGATGCTTCCAGCTTAAAATTTTCAGCTTATTTAAGCAAAGATAACAAAACTGAGCAATCAAATACAATCTAATTTTCAAGCAAATAAGCGGATAAAGTGGAACTTAAAAACGTGCAACTAAACAAGCCATTAAATGGTAGTACATAATAGGGTAACATGGGCTTGCTTGCTAAGACAGACAAAATAGAGGCCCCCAAAGTTGTGTGGTAAACCAACATCTCTCCTTTAGCCCATTTGAACTCACACCCTAGCATGTAGACACCCTCACAAAAGGACGGTATGGTCTCTCTCTCTCTCTCTCTTTCTCTCTAGGTCACTCTCTAACTCTATCTTGAGAAGATTAATCTTCTTAGAAAATAACCATAATGATTTCTTATTCAAACAATTTCGTGTAAATTTTAATACCCACTCGAAAAAAATATAAGACACCCATAAGAAAGTTGTTATGTCACTAATGAATGACACGAAAAATATAAATCAATCCAGTTACAGTGAACACGTATCGCAAGCTATTAATTATGTTCTACACCAAAAAATATAACTCGTAATCGTGAAATCTATTTGTATTGATTTCGAAATAAAATAAGAACAATCGCGATCAATAATTGCAATTATATACTCAGATCTTCTATTGTATTACTGTTCGTCATCTTGCTGCGAAGAAAGACTAATCTCTCCACAAACTGTAAATTTTAATACCCACTTGAAAAAAATGTAAGACATCCATAAGAAAGTTACTATGTTACTAATGAATGGTACGAAAAATATACACCAATCCAATTACAGCGCACACGTATTGCAAGCTATTAATTATGTTCTACATCGAAGAATATAACTCGTAATCGTGAGATCTATCTGTATTGATTTCGAAATAAAATAAGAACAATCGCGATAAACAATTGCGGTTATATACTTAGATCTTCTATTGTATTACTGTTCATCATCTTGCTATAAAGAAAGACTAAACTCTCCACAAACTGTAAACTTTAATACCCACTCGAAAAAAATATAAGACATCCATAAGAAAGTTACTATGTTACTAATGAATGGTACGAAAAATATACACCAATCCAATTACAGCGCACACGTATTGCAAGTTATTAATTATGTTCTACATCAAAGCATATAACTCATAATCGTGAGATCTATCTGTATTAATTTCGAAATAAAACAAGAGCAATTACGGTAAACAATTACCGTTATACACTGAAATCTTCTGTTGTATTCCTGCTCGTCATCTTGCTATAAAGAAAAGAAAGGCTAAACTCTCCACAAACTGTAAACTTTAATACCCACTCGAAAAAAATATAAGACATCCATAAGAAAGTTATTATGTCACTAATAAATGGTACGAAAAATATACATAAATCCAATTACAACGCACATGTATCGCAAGCTATTAATTATATTCTACATCAAAGAATAGAACTCATAATCGTAAAATCTATCAGTATTGATTTCAAAATAAAATAAGAACAATCATGATAAACAATTGCTTTTATACACTGAAATCTTGGGTTGTATTCTTACTATTCATCTTGCTATAAAAAAAAGACTAACTCTCCACAAAGTGATGAGGATATTTTAATGAGTAACCTATCTACACGTATAGCTTGTTTTATTCTTAGTTACAACAGTGACCGGATGTTAAATATGACAAGAGCATCCTATGCAGAGAAGGAATCATTGCGCATGTTTGGTTGTCCTTGTTTTTAGATTACTTGTGTACTTTTAAATATAAGAATAAAAATATATATTTTGTGTGTCAAGAAAAAATATACTTATTTATATTTATGAAACAGAAAAATATACTTATGAACTTGATACCTTTTTCATAAAAGTATATTTCTTTTATATTTTATATTACTATCAATTAATTTTCATAATTCCCAATAAGAAAAAGTATGCTTTTTCTATTTTTTACTAAACACTTAAATTTTTTTACTTAAAAGTATATATTATTTCTACCAATACCAGAAAAATATATTTTTGTACTTATTAGATACAATCAAATGAGCCCATTATCCACTCTAAATAGACCTTAAAATTCAAAAGTAGTGATATACATATAAACTAGTTGTAACGAAAACTTGTACAAATAAATATTGTATAGTTAATTTCTCTTTTTATAAAATCGATTATTGTGCCTAATTATTAATGACACAAAGCTAAATTGAATAAGTTTCGGATACAGCAATTAGTGCCACTGAAAAAATAACAATTCATGGCTCCATACCATGCTCATTGAACTAAATGGTAGAAAATGTATGTTACTTCGACATACCAATTTACTTATGATCTTTCACCTAACTTATTTTACATATAGAATTCTTAAATAAATTAAAAAGTTTGATGCGATGAAAAACTTTTAACCTTCACTAATCGATATCATCGACGCACACCGAGACATTTATTTCTTTAATTAATTTTGAATAAGCACCCCATGAATAATGCCTTCCTTCTAATACACCGAGTTTTTTGAAGCGTAACAAAAAGATAATCACCATATTTATATGTCTTTATACTAATATTGCAGTTAAGAATACAAATACTTTCCAATACTAAAATTGTTTTGCATAGTCTAATAAACCAATTATATATCTCGATTTGGGTACCATACCAATTACCATTAATGGTAAAGATAGGCAAATTAAACCATGCAATATGAGGAGATCTTGTATTTCCTAATTTGTATTGGGTTAGATATGCTTGTAGATGCCTATATATATATAAAAAAAAAGATATGCTTGTAGATATTTCTTTTATCTTTTATATATTGAGCTGCATAATAATTTTGAGTTACCCAACTTCTAGAGGTACAGACTCAATACCGTGCGGCTTGTTTGGTACGTTCTCGTAAGTGCTTTTTACTTTAAAATAAAAATGTGTATTTAGTGAAAAAAAAAATATTTATACTATCGATACGTAAAAATATGTTTATGTAAAAGTAAAAATTTTGATACTTTTTTAAAAAATATGTTTTTTGCATAATTTAATATTTTTCACTACTTCAAATACAAAAAAGTAAATATATATTTTTTAATTTCTACCCAATACAAGGATACACTTATTATGCTTGTAAGTATTACTTAAAAGTATACTTATAAACACTTGATAAAAAATATACTTTTCTACTTTTAAGAAATAACCAAACCGCACTTTGTAGGCTTCTACTTGTTACAAAAGTATATATATCATCGGAATAATATCTTGTTTGATGAACATCTGATTTTCAATTTTTAGCTTTCATAAAATGAAACCTTATTTGGTGTCAAAATTTTTAAATTTATTTTTCAAAAGTTGAATTTTCTCTTAATAGTAATTTTGTGAAACTCTTTTTTCTAACTATTTAGCTTTTCAGTATTAATTGAAAAATAAAGATGAATTTGATTTCCAAAAATTAGTATACTTTCGTTCTCTTTTCAATATTTATTTCTACTTCATATATTCTATCTCAAACCCAGGAAATTTATTTTCTTAATAAACTAATTAAATATAACCCATTTGTGATTTATTTTGATATTGATATTTAAAATCAAAATCCGACAGTTATCATTTTTTATTTTCTTTTTTTTTTATAATTTTAATCGAAACAAAAATAATACGGCCTAGAAAATTTAAATATTATTATTCTAGGAAGCTAAAACTAGAATAACAACTATTATAACAACTATTATGAAGTAGAAAAGTGATTAGACTAAAAGATTCATGAAAAGAGAGCTATTGGGAGGTGATCTTGACACATAGATGCTTAATGATTTGGGTTGTTGCAACTTATTATTATCAATATATTTTTTAAATATTTAAATTTAATAAAGTATTTTTGTTTATTATTATATATCAAATAATAAGTGTCATAAACATGCAATGTTCATAGTAGTCAATGTTATGAGGTTTGAGTATTTTATGAAAATCATATTTTACTTTTGCAGTTTCAAAACTAGCTATATTATTATAATTCACACCAAACAAGTATTTCGCTCACATAAAACTCAAATTTCAAATAATTAATTCGAACACCAACTTTCAAAAGGCAAATAAAAATTAGAAATCAAAAAATAAAAGCTACAAATATAAGTTTCCATAGATAATTTTCTAATTATATACCATCACTCAAATTATAAATATAAATTATTTTAAAAAATAACGTTACCAAAACGGACCTTAATAGAAAACATTCATTTTCCAATGCAGAAATTTCACCTTTTTTTCCTCCCATGCACTTGTCTTCATCTTCCTCTCTCCCAACACCATCTCTCTCTCTCTCTCTCTCTCTCTCTCTCTGATATCTCTCTGTCCATACCTTTCCTCCCATTTAAAACGCCCCATACCTCTTCAAAAGTCACTCTCACATTCATTTTTGCCATACCCATCTAGAAGATAAGCCTCTTTCTGACATCTCTTTCTATCTCTCTGTGAAATTTTATTTTATTTTTTTTCCATAAACTATTTTTCTGACAGAAAATGTCTAGCAGAAGATCAAGTAGGGGGCAGAACTCATCGGCTGGTTCTCGAATTAGTGACGAACAAATCGCGGATTTGCTCTCCAAACTACAACAACTTGTCCCCGAGCTTCGCTCCAGGCGCCACTCTGACATGGTAACCATCATTAATATATATATATAAATAAAGAGTTAAGTAACACTTGTATACATACAGTTGATAAGTTTTTCACAATAATACTCACAATATCGTATCAAATCTATATAATAATAATTAAATCAAAATCTCAACACAGTTAGGAAACAAAATATTCTTGTAGAAAATAAATCCGATAATAGCAAATCTTAGTACATTACACCAGATGGTAATATATTGAATAATATTCTCTAACAATATATACATATGTATGAACGTATGTATTACAAAAGATTAACTAAGTATTCAATATTTAGTGCAAATTTCTTATATGTGGTTTCGGTATTTCCATAATGAATGTTACTCCATAATAATTTTTTTGACGTTTCAGCACTCCCATTTTTAATTTCTGGCTCTTCTCTTGGTATAAAACTTTATTACTCTAGCTCGTTTCGAATTCTAACTTGTTACATTACATGCATGAAAAAATACTGGATATGCATATGTGATATTCGTCCAAGCATGACTGTTGTAAAAACTCTTGCACTGTCAGTGGAGTATATTTTAAAGTCTAATTTTTCTGTTGTTTTCTTGCTACGTATCCAAAAAACATGTAATTTACTTGTATTTGTGTGGAATGAGTTGATAAGTTTTTATGGGCACATTTTCATCCCCTAGTGTATCTCTTTTATTATGTGGGAAAATGTTACCTTTGTGTGGTTTTATAATGATTTATTTTTATGAAAGTAGTGAAAAAATGTGACAAAAATTAAGTGTTTATGAAATGCTGAACAAATGTATTACAAAATGTTTTTTGATACATGTATATTAGGATATTTACCTTTTTCTATGAAAGAAAAACAAATAATATGACTACAAAGTATAGAGGAAATTCAAAAAGTGTGTATTAGGTTTTTTCCGTACATATATATTGGGATGTTTACCTCTTTTGTTAAAAAAAAAAAAAGATTAATGACAACAAAGTAGAAAGGAAATGCCAAAAATGATAGGATATTTAACTTTTTCATTGTTTAAAACTAAAAAGATTCATTTCATGTGACAACAAATTATATAGGAAATGCAAAAAATATAGGATATTTAGCTCTCTTTGACTGAGACTACTTCCGCTCGGAAATGAAAAAAAAAATTTCGTGCATACACACACACACATATGTGTGTATATATATATATATATATATTAACACTTTTTAGATGGAGAATGGTGCGGGTGACGCATTAGCTAAGATTAATTATACAGACGGTCCTCATAGTTTCATCCGAAATTCTATTTGATTGATCCCCATAATTTCAATTGAAACACTAATAATCCCAAAGTTTTGCGGCATAGTCGGTCCTTATGATGGATGAAATATTGATATTAAATTGTTAAATTTATTCCAAATGATCAATATGTGATTTACTTAGGGGTTAAATTAGTCCTCTTAAGATCAATTATGTTGATAATATATCTTACATTAAGCATTTTAGGATTTTTAATTAAGTAAAAAAAAAAAATATAGGGACCCCAAATATCACTTTTCGTTCAAAAAAATTGGGGATCCAGTCGTTTATTTTTTCAAAAACTTTGGACTGTTGTTAAAATTGAAACTAGGGGACGAAATAGAATTTTAGTTGAAATTTGGGGACTATCAAAGCAATTATCTTCATTTCCCACTAATCTAATATTCAACTTAACCTAGTTATCTTTAAAAAAACAAAACAAAAACTTAACCTAGTTAGCATCCGTACTAAAAAAAAAGTTTTGATTTGTCTAATCGATTCTAATACACGTATAATTTACGATTTTTGTCTACTGTTTCTTTTAAACTTGACAAAGTTATTTGAAAATAAAAAATAATATATTATTAATTTGTATATTATGTTGAATTTTTTATCACGTTTTTTTTTTATTATATAAAAATCGTATTAAATTTGTTCTACAATACGTTTATTTTTCATTATTTAATTAAATTCTAATTGGTACACTTATGACAGGTGTCAACATCAAGGGTGTTGCAGGAGACATGCAACTATATTAGGAACTTGCACCGAGAAGTTGATGACTTGAGTGACCGTTTAAATCAGCTTTTGACTTCTACTGATCCCAACAGTGCGCAAGCTGCTATTATTAGGAGCTTATTTATGCGAGGATAACTATTATTATTATTATTATTATTATTATTATTATTATAAATTTCATGATCATTTTATTTCTCTTGCATAATTATTTTAACCCCATTTCCTTTTTCATATTATTAGGGGTTTCTGCCACTTATTTATCAGTCCTGTAGAACTAGTAACATTTAGCTACTCTACTATATAAATAACATCTACTGCTCTTGATTCACCTGGACTGTAATTTAATTTTTATTTTGTGTGAAGCATTTCATATTGTTCTCTCAACAATTAAAGATGCAATGCTTTTGCTATAATTATCCAAGTTTTGCTTTTTGTTGGGCATAAACAAAAAGGTTCTTTCATTGGTGTAGTGTTATTATTTCGAGACAAATAAGTAGGCTTGTCGACTTAAAGGACCAAACGAAAGTTCGGGTGGGATGCTTATTTCAAGGTTAACTAAAGATCAATGCGCATAGCATAATCATAATTTGTCGGGATAATTAAAACAATCGTAAGGGAGAGTTCTTAATGCAATAATCATGGCTCATTGGGATAATCAAATAATATATAGATTTAAATGGAGATCGAGACAACTACTTTTATATCGAGCAGCTCAGATTTTGCTAACACATTAAAATGTCATAGTGTCTATACCAAAATCAAATCCAGTCCATCGAGTGTGACAGCCTTGACTTCTGGAAACCACGGTTCCAATTTCTATAACCTCTATTCAATTAGGTCCATTACTCTGTCCATACTGAAAATGAAAAATTCGAAACTTACAGTTAAATACAAAAAAATGAAAAAAAAAAAAAACAAAAAGAGGGTATATGATTAATATAATTATGTCATGTTCAACATGTATATCAATTATCACTCTTCAGTCTTTCACGTAGGCTTTTTCTTCTTCTGCAACCTCTGTAATTTCTTCCATTTAAGGTAAATTTGGTAAGACAAGCCCGAGAAAACCATGAAAACGCTCCCCCACTGCTTCGAGGACAATGGATTCCCGCTTAGCAATGAAGACACCACGATGCTTACAAACTTTCTCGTGGTAGTGATGGTAGTGTTAGTGAGAGAACCGAACCAGCTAATGGTTAGAAAGATAAAGTTCTGTCCCACAGCACCACATAAGCAGTAGAGGAAAATATCCGACGCTGCCTCCGGGTGCTGCTTACAGAAGGCAACTGCCTCGTAGCCACTTGCGCCTGGCCACCCAAACATGAAGATTGCATTGTATATTGTGCCCCACAAGTTCATGCCCAACATTATATCCCACGCTGTTGTCTTCAGGTATCTAAATAAGAGAGAGAACATTATTTGATCTTTTCAATAACACTCGAGGATCATATGAATATAGAATATTTTTGTATACAAGATGTAAAACAGATTTTATAAACTCTAGAAAAACAGTTTTAAATGGATTTACTGATAAATTAGTTTTGCAAGCATTAGGTGTATTTCACTTTATCATGATTTTGCAATACTTGTGTAAAACAATGATTTTGGTTCGCCGATTATATCTACACAAGCCAAAGGGGGTGTTTGTTAAGCAGATTATGCAGGCCCGCACCCCATAATCACTATAATTTTATGCTTCAAACTGTGCTATGGACAAATAGTTTGTTTGTACAAATTTAAAAATTGAGGGACTAATCTGACCCGAAGGGAGGGTTGATAGTTGCGACTATTAATCCAAAAGCTAGTCTCTGTTGTTTGGACAAAGTTTACCATTCACATATAGTTATAAAATTAATAATATTACGTCCTAGGAATGGCAGACCAGGCACTGATAGTTTGGGGACTAACATTCATGACCGTGACGCCATTGATTCCAAGAATAATTCATGTAAGATAGTTTGGGGACTAACAATCATGACTGTGACACCATTGATTCCAAGAATAATACATGTAAGATTCACGATTAATCTATATGATCTTAAAATAATATGACTATAGGTGCTACATGCAATAATGATTGACATCAAAGAGTTGCATATATACCAAACACCATCATTGTTTATCATACAGTTATACTTTTACTTCTAATCATACAGTGGAAAAGAGATGCTAGGTTTGCAGATTGACCCAATGTAGTGAAGTATCGTACAACAACATTATAACTTTTAAAGGACTGCAATACCTTGCGGAAATTGAATCCTGTGTAGCGTTTGTAAATCCATCAAATGCAAGGTTAAGGAAACATAGCCCATATCCGAGTGGAGCATTTGGGTGTGCAAGCTTGCTTATGGTTTTCGAGCTCGTCTGAGACAAGCCAGATCACAACCAAGAGACAATGAAGGTGAGGTTCAGAATAAACTTATCCAGCAAAACAATCTATTTACATGTTATCAATATGCAAAAAAAGAACGAAGAAAGGAAAAAAGGAAGGACCCAGGGAAGGAAATAAGGATAAATAGCTACAAGGAGGTGAAAGAATCCCATGTAATACCTTCAAAAGGGCAAATGTAGAAACACCGCCAGCAACAAGGAGAGAACATACATACTCAGGAAAAGTGTATCTAATACCATAAACTAAGGTGCCCATCAGCATAACTGCATAAAGACCGTATAACAAGTTAATAACCATACAAGTATAAGACTATAACATTTATGGTAATCGACAATAGAACAAGAAGCATTGCAATTTTACTGAGAAGCTAAAGTAAAGATGATAGTAAATTCGAAAACAAATTAGCAGAATACATCCCACAAACTACCAATGAACAGTTTTTGAAGTTTCTTAATGTAAGTTGGACCTAATGCAGTGCACAATGTACTAAGAAACCTTTAACCTTCAGCTTTTCTAACTTAGGAAAGTTCATCTCGGTGATACTCAATACAATTGTTTTCTACCTGCTTGTTCTGTAATCTTTTTGCCCTTCCAAGAGGTTTTAAGCATTCTTTACAAAATATATCCAGTTAAGTTATAAAACAAAGCATCAAATCATGCTTCCAGCATGAAATATGAAATTTAGATAAAGATTAACCTGGTATCATCTTTGAAGATTTTGCAAGGACCTGCAAAAATAGGCACGGAATGAGGATTAGGAAACCACAAAAGCATCCCTGTATTATGTAAGTACAATAAAAGGTTATTCCTTGTAGGCAACCCTCCAAACTACATCACGAGTTATCTTTCATATATAATGATGACACTATAATTTTGTGAGAGTTTGTTGTTTGTATATTACTACACATTGTGCATATAATAAGCAGGCTACGTCTTTGAACGCTACATTTTCATGTGAGTCGAGCCCTTGGTGTAGACGTGTAACAAGAATTAAGATCAAGTGACCACCCAGTAAACTACATGAGTGCATACTTCACCTTTAGTTTAAGCTCCAGTTTGAGCAGAGTTAAAAGCTAACTCTAATTGTTATTATCTCGCGCTTCACCAATTAACTTGTTAAAAATAACAACCATCGACACTTGGCATGGGCCACATGGCAAATGACTGAAGGAACACATTGGTATAGAAATTGTTAAATATTGAGAGCTCAGGAGGGGGGCACTAAACCTTACTCTAAAGTGCACTAATATTCATGTCCCCCATATAAAAAGTAATGGGCACAGATTGACCTTATAGGCAAGCATAACCTGAGAAATGGAATACGTTCATAATTCGACAAATTCCATTGTCACAGTCTCACTCAGTCATTGATATTTATTGGTACAAGTATTTCAGGTTTCTCTACTCTTAAGGATTTTGTCAAGAATTCATGTCTTCCTGTCAACTCAAGCATGCATGACTTCAGTCAGCATGCACGACTGGAGTGACAGGAAACTATCCTTTTTAGTACTTATTTCTTGATTTATTGTTTTACATTAAAAGGCCTACAACGTGACGAATTCAATTTAAATTCCATATTTCGTACTTAGGATCAGACTACTAAGAGCTAACTCCACTTCCATGATTTAGAATATTATCAATTGATTATTTTCCTCTCAAAGCTATGTACTTTGATCTTGCTACCATTTCTTATTACATCAGCCTTATACATCAGTTGAGCCGTTATCAAAGTTAAATTACGGAAGAGTTATATATATACAGAAATAAGTACCTGGGCGGGGTAACTAATGTACTTTAATGCTTCTATCCCCATAGCAGGGCCAATAGTATTAGTAATGCCAGCACTCCAGTAACTCCACCATGGAGCACCACTAGTGCTACCACTCGACCAAAGCTTTATCACTGTAACATAGGCATAACACATAGGTTAAGTATGGCACCATCTGGTTCGGAACAAAGGTAAAAAATGCAAAGGCAAAGAGGAGACTTACTTATAAATGACCAAATTAAACAAATTACACTTTGTGCTAGATTCAGAAATGCTAGGTGTTCAAACCTCTGCTTGTCTGGGCCGAACCTCTTGGTGGACCTGAATATATGGCAAAAACACACAACAAATTTCAACTTCTACGACGATTGGCACAAATAGCGATATTGGAGAGCAATATATAACATAAAATTGACTAAGCAAGCACTATCATACTACAGGTTGAACCCAGTAATTCTTCAATATTAACCAACTACACATCATTCTAACAACTTGTTTTGCAATAGCATTAAACACGGCTTTTCTTGTTAAAACTTTTAAGTTAATTTCAAGCTGAGGTTTTTGCTTTCCTGACCTAAACGAGCTAAAGTTTCAAGCTGGGTGTAATGAGCTCCATTTACTTGATCTTTTTACACATTCATATAAGCCATCTTGCTTGTTCAAAAGTTACAGCCAAAGCATGTAGTCTTCATTCTCTTTTATGATGATGTGTGGTGCAACGTTTGACCGACTCTACATCTAAGGAACAAGTCTAGTTTCTTTATTCAATCTAAGCTGTGAGCTAACTCTTCCTTCATAGCTTGAGAAAGGCAATTCCTTCAGAGCTTGGGACTTTGTCGGAATAGGCTGTGATGCCAGATAGTGAAGTTTGAAGTACTCAATAACTCTTTCTTTATCACTGTAAGTAGCAATTGTCAATAGATTGATCTTAATCCTTTGACTCTTCTTGAATTGGATTCCTCACTCTACCACTGTGTTTAGTGCAAGGATTCCTCGTCATAAAATGTAAAGGAGAAAAATCCCTATATAAAAAAGTCATCAATGCAAGAAGAAATTTTCTTTTTTGTTGCATTTTCTGGCTAGAAATCCTTATATCAAATGGAGTCTAGGGAAAGTGAGCCAAAGAGAGGCAGCAAAGGTTCCACTACGTTTGGGTGTGTGAATGCCCAAGTATAACTACGGTGCATTGGGAAACTCGGCATTGTTCTGGCCTAAAAATGAATAGAAAATGTCTTAATAGGATTCAAAGAGTCAGCATTCTGGTAAATCCTGTAACCAAGCAAGCCCTACTTCGCAAAAGTCAACAATCTAAATCAACAGCCACTTGTATGCACTTAGCTTTTGTTTGTTTGCAGATTTTAAGCAAAGAAACTAGCTTTTTTTCATAGTAAAACAAAAGCTAGATATATCTAATTTAAAGCTTTTAGGGCTTGTTTGGTTGTAGCTTATAAGCTTCAACATCTCAGTTTTTTTGCTTAAAAGCTGTACAACGTTCATCTGCTCAGTTGTTTACTGTTTTAGCCTAAATAAGCTGTAAATTTTAACCTGAATGCATCCAAATTTTTTCTCAATAAGCAATAAGTCGGCTTAAAAGCTACACATCCAAATACACACAAGCTTTTAAGAGGGAAAAAAAAAAGAAAACCTTGAAACTAAAAACTCAACGAAACAAGCCCTTAGTTACAAAATTAATTTTCAATTAAACTATTAATGTGATGAGTAAAAGCATTCACATTTATAAATACGCTCAGAATTAAAACACACGTATCAATCCATTGGGCGAAATTGATCCTTAAACATAGTTACCCAATTAAAAATTGCAGAAAAATAAAAATCATAAATTCGAGTAGCTTTTAATTGGATAGTCAAATTAAAGTTTAGAGAAGAGGATCACATACACAGTCTCTTGGAGGACACCTTGGTAAATGTACGCCGACCAAATTCCGGCGACG